>JASUUD010000025.1:0-123230 GCA_031216285.1 Syzygium syzygioides | reverse complement strand
CAACCCTTTGAATGATGTTCCTGATGACAACCAACCAGCAGGAGACTGGTGTCTTTATAGTACCATTCAAGGAGGTTGCTCTTGGGCCTTAAATAGAGGTCAGCCAACCGAATGATGAGATAGAGAAGGAAACAACAGCACTTGGCTTACCAGCAGACTTACCTGCATTTGTTGAGCCAGAGAAACAGCCCTCACACCTTCTTAAGTTGGCTGAGAAGGAGGATGAGATAAATTTTCTTAAACGAAGGTTACTAGAAAAGGAGAGGGAACATGAAGTAGTTGGCCAACAAACCGAAAACCTGAAAAAAGCAACTAGACGAGGCAACAATACAACATCTTCTGCTCAAAGCAACTAGAAAGCAGCAGATGTGGCAGCCACTGTTCTTGCCAGTGGTGTTGAAATGAATGGGAGGATTGCAGGAAGATGAGGTTCAATGGATAAGCATTTCGGAGGCATTCTTGAGATGTCTCCTGCAGGTTATGCTGGTTCTGTGGGGGGTCACCTGGGAATATTAATAACATCTGGAGGACGGCTTTGGAGGTGGAAAGCAGAAGAACTCTGGGATCAGAATGTTTGGAGATCTGCAGAAGAAGAAGGGCCCGAAATGATCCATCATCTCTGTTCTCCATTAGCCTTATTCAGTGTCGTCAATGGTTTGAAAATGAGGACAATTGGCACCTGTTAGACTTTTGGGTTTCAAAGTGCTAGTGCTCTTTGTTCTCTTCTGCTAGGATGAGTGACAAACTTTATGCATCTACATCTTTGGTATAAAACCAAATCTAAACCCCTATGGAACTACTCAAGAAGGTAAATTGAGACTTCAGAGTATATAGCACGTTGAAAAGAATGCTTGCAGTTTTCATCCAAATAGTCTCGAGAAAATGACAATAGGTTTCTGATATCTTGGTGGTCAACATGAGCAACTGGTTCGGGATGAATGAATCATGAAAATTACAAATCGCATCTTTTAATATTTCCTCAATCCTCAGTGCACAATCTCATGCTTGATAGAATTGGAGTCTTAGTATGCACATAATGTAATGCTATTCTAACGTTCTGTCAGTTGACGGTTAGTGTAATGCTATTCCACTAACCATCTTAGTGGAATAGCATCTTAGTTGATGGAGTGTTGTGGTTGAGCCCATATCATGACAAATTTCATTATCTCCCACATCTTTTGGCCTTAATTAGGACACATTTCATATTGACTAGGAAATTTTTTTTTATTGCACTTGATCTAACATAATGTTCGCCCAACGATATGTCAATATTAATGTACATAATTTATTAGCTTAGATGTACTTTGATATAATGGTTAATACATTTAAATTCACCAGTTGAGAATCTTATTTTGTATTTTTTCTCACATGCATTTGATCTATTATTTAAGAAAATAAGACCAAAAATTGTGTAGGATCGTATCTACTCTTTTTGTAATTAGTAATTGATCTACAGATTTATGTGTGCAAAAACATGATTTAACAACACATTAATTATATAATCGCATCTATCCACATTTGTTCTCTCAGCCTCTACATATGTAGCAACAAAGAGGGGATCTCTTAGACTACCATACCATGTTCTCTCACTCACTCTGTTACTAGGTACTATCTCTCGTCCAAGCAACAGAATCCCGAAGCTGTAGACATCGACTTTGGTTGATACTTGGTAATACGTATTCTTAAGTAGAGGGGAATTTTTAAAGGACACTAGTAATTATTTTGAGAAGAATCAAGAAACCACATGGAAGACAATCTAAACCACAAAGCACGTCCACCTTTCCTAATTATCAAATCAAGGTACTGTCAATTTTATCGACAGTGCATACACAATCTGCAAACTAGTAAATCACGCTCTTTCTGAGAAGTTTGGCAGATATTTCCATCAAGAGTTAGAAATACATGCATGTACTGGCAATTAACATACTTGTTTTCTGCTTGATGACAGGTGATTCATGGACTATGATCTAACAACTTTAAGAACATCTCTTGGTGCATTTATGATTAGGTCCTGAAAATTCTCTAGTAATTTTTCTAACTCCTCACTCTTCAAGTTGCTGATTCTTCAACATGCAAATGTCTGACAATACATTTGACACAGATTAAGCACATAAGATTACATGGATTAAGCAAAGAAAAGCAGGATATACATATCACATGTCAATGCATATACATCTAATGCAAGTAAAGCAAGACAATTGTAAACTTAATCCATACTGAATCAGGGATTGATGATCACAAAAACAGAGCATTTGCAATAGAGTATCTTCAAACAAACTCAAAGTTTTAGATATACCAATGGATTATATGTAGATTAGGGTACCATATACCTTTTATAAACTGAAACATGAGCACCTTATTAAGCAAATGACCAGTTCAGCCAGAACTTATGCATAACACATTCAACAGTGTTCTCAACAAATTCACATGCTTAAAAGTGGCCGAAAAGGAAGCGAATATGCTGACAATTAGAGCATTCCTGACCTTGAGAATGTTCAATGCTTTGTCATTACTAGCAGTAGGTTGAGTCAGATCTTCCTCATCCTCTGAATCTTCATCTTCAATCCTACGGACAAAATATTTGGATGTTTGCAAGCGAGTTTCAGGGAAACAATGAGTACAAAAAAAATGAAAGATAGTTCATTTCAGAGAGATGAAAAATACACGTGAATCAAATAAAGAAGGGCGGTTTAATACTAACATGGAATACTATTGATTTAGTAAGCGCTTCATCCTCTTCCTCCAATTTCCTTTCCTGTCTTAGGAACAAAGTCAGGGATAGGAATTGGACCACAGTTTGGACTAAAGTCTAACTCATGGAGTAAATGTTCTGACAATCAAGTCATAAACGCAACCATGAAGGCAACCGAACTTAACATCACCCATTTCCCACTGCACAAAACACTGTTAGACTAACAAGTGAACTCCATTGATTCTTTAAGAATGAGAAAAGCATGAACAATTAAGCCGTTGTCAATTAATTTGACAGAACAGAAGAACAAAACACAGATCTCCACAACCCAGAAATTATCTGTCAATCCTATTAAAATGCATAGATTACCAAATGAAGTGATAAATAACCAACTGCACATAGTAGGATAAGGCTTCAATGTTGCTATTGAATGAAATGAATAGGATAAGGCTCCAATGTTGTCATTGAATGAAATGAAGCTCTTAGTTTACGTTTCGTTTCCTGCGAACTAGCAAGCAAATAATCGGTATCTCTGACTTTCCATTTAATCTGAAACTCAAGAGACACATAGAACCAGAAGGCACGTAGTACACAGTCTGCTGTGACCCAAAAGAACGTTAACAATTCACTCCGTCTTCTTTAGTTGGATGAAACTAGCCAAGCATCTAACATGTCGCAGTGGCCAAAATATTCCATGAAATTTGACAGGTAGATACATACAAATGAAAATTCAACCCCAATAAATGTCTGCAGTTTACCCATGTAATTACATATTAGACTAACTCTCTTTTAACCAAACCCCACAGTTAAGTAAAGAGTCCAAAGTAAATGTCATTCCAAACAAATGTGCAATAAGTTTCCGAAGATTTGCTTTGAACTGAATATGATGAAATGGTGCTTAAACGGTTCTTAAAATGGCTTTTGTGCATTCGTGTTTAAGGAGATATTTTGTGCTCTTTGGACAGGAATATGGTTTAAAGTAAAAGAAGCATACATTACTTAAGTAAGATAAATTGAACGGCAGCTGGACTGAAATCCTATTTCCTTTCTATAAGTGGGTAAATCATAAATGAGCTATTGCATTAAACCGATGTAATTTCCCCACTCAAAACTCAATTTTGCACCCTGCTGCGTACGAGAATCTTGGAGGTTAATGAAGTTGTTCCAAATGTTCAAGGGCCATTTGACCTTCGTCACTATATTTGCAGTTGGAAACAACTCATACCTTGGCAGTAGGTGAATGTTGCAAGTCCTCTAGCACTGCATCTACGCTCACTGTTGCACGTCTAGACTGAAAAAACAATCGCTCACCAGTTAATATCACAAGAATATAACATCTAAGACACAGAAGAAAGGAAATCAATTCATGTTATTTGTAAACTTCGGGAGATAAATCAATTAGGGATTTCAATTCATCAAGGCCGGCGAGAATATCCATCTCTCTCTTGGAATCCGACGTCCTATTCTCCAAGGACTTCATCGCGTCGCCCATCTCCTCAGCCTCCCTCTTCCTTTTCTCAGTCTCCAACACCTGCCTAAACCCCCCAAAGGAACAAGCGCAAGTCACGTTCAATTCTTCCGAAAGCCCACCAAACCCTGAAAGCCAACAATTCCAAAAAACACAATCTTTTACCTCATCCTGCTCATGCCAGGGCTCGAAATTCCTCGTCGCCCCCGACTCCAATACATAATCCGAGTTCTGCGAGTCGGTCTTGATCGTGAATTCAACAGAGCACTTGGTGCATTCGAAGTAAAACCTGACTATCTGGATCCCCAAATACGTCTGGGGAAACCCAAAGAACACCCAGAATCAGAACAACGTCTGACTCCACAGATACGAAACCCCCTCACCCACAAACTTCACAGCTTCGAATCGAGAACAGAACAGAAGGGCACTGACCTCGCCGGCGACGTCCTCCTTCCTGGAATTCAACTTGGGTCCCCTTGTACATGTAATCCCCGCAGGTGCCGCATCGGATGCTCATCGGTAGCATCATCCGGCCGTTCGCCCGCCGGTTCTCGGGCGGCCTCCGAATCCTAGGCAGCTCCGAAGGGTTAAATTCCGGCGGGTAATGCTTGGTCACCCCCCCTTCCGTTCTCCCATCTCCTCCCTCCCTCCCTCCCTCCCCCTCGAACTCCGAACCCCGACGACGGAACGCGACGCAGAGGCGAAGAACGGGCGATCGAAGTCGCCCGGGGTTTTTCCTCTTTTTTTTTAACGCAACGGGCGAAAATGGATGTGGGGTTACACATCCGGGGGAGTGCGGGTCGGAGCCGAACCGACCCGGGAAATGGATATGGGTCTTTTTGGTTCATTCGATTTCAAGCCGGAAACTAACACGTTTGGATTTAGGATTTTTTTTTTCTTTTTAGGATTGATATCAAGAAAAACCCCAAACTAGTACACATAAGACAAATTTACCTCAAACCAATTTTTTTACCACCAAAGACTCGAAATCGATACATTTTATGATAAATTTACTCTCCGTTAGTTTCTATTTAATTGGATTTATATCACAAAAAATCATAAAATGGTACACATATGATAGACGGAGAGTAAAATTCCAAACTGGTACATTCGTAAACTGTCACTTGTCATCCAACTCAGCAATTTAATAGTAAAATTCAATGGGAACTAATTGAGAGTAAATTTATCATAGGTGTACCAGTTTCGGATTTTTGGTAATCAAAAAATTAGTTCAGGATAAATTTGTTACATGAGTATCTGTTTGGGGTTTTCCGTGGTATTAACCATTGTTTTTAAACTAACATTTTAATACATGAAAATTATGACCAAAAAAATTACATGGAAATTATTCGACCAAAAATAAATAAATATTTAAACATAATGCATATTACATTTTATTTGTTTTTTTTCGAACCCGATAAAATCAATAATGCTTGAGCTAAACATTCTTGCCATCGATCCAAGCCCATAAATTATACTCACTCATGGCAGAATTTACACTATTGGATAAATAAATAAGCTATAATGCTTCCTCCAACTTTCTCAAGCATTCAATTCATTAGAATCTTAAAATAGTAAAATCAAGGGGAAAATTACCAAAAAAGTTCTAAACTTTTTGTAATTGTGCCAATTCAGTCATAAACTCTTTTTTTAGCCATTTCAGTCCTAAAATTTTTACAATTGTGCCAATTCAGTCCTTCTAGCCATTTTTGATCGACCGGTGCTGACGTGAACGCCGGTCGGCACTGGCAGAATGACGTGACATTATTTTAATATTTTTTCCTTTTTTTCCCTTCTTCCCCTTGGCTAGACTGGCCAGGGGGAGGCTCGTCGGCGAGGTGACCTCGCCGGCCATGGGCGAGGTCGACCTCGCCTGGCCATGGTAAGGTCGAGCTCGCTAGCCATGGGTAAGGGCGAGGGCGAGCTCGACCTCGCCCATGGCCAGCGAGGTCAAGCTCGCCCAGCGACTGCAAGGCCTCACCCAGATCTGGCGAGGCCTTACCCATGGCCGGCGATCTCGACCTCGCCGTTGCCCATGGCCGGCGAGCTTGACCTTGCCATGGCCGGGCGAGGTCACCTTGTCGGCGAGCCCGGCCAGGGGGAAAAAGGGAAAAAAAAGGAAAAAAATATTAAAATAATGTCACATCAGCAGGCCAGTGCTGGCGGGTGCCAGCTGGCGTCCACGTCAGCGTCGACCGGCCAAAAGTGGCCGGATAGACTGAATTGGCATAATTGTAAAATGTTTAGGACTGAAATGACCAAAAAAAAGGTTTAGGACTGAATTGACATAATTACAAAAGATTTATGACTTTTTTTGGTAATTTTCCCTAAAATCAAGCCTACATCCAATGGCTTAAATTTCTTAAATAGTTGGTAGTGTCCCATGAAATTTTACAACTATTGTTTTAAGATTGATACATACGAGTTCGATTTGAGTGAAAATCACATAAAAATCATCGAGTGTGAAGTCCTGATTATTAGATTTTCGGACCGCAGTCCGACCCATCACTCTAAAGACTTTAATAGTGTGGCTGGTTGTATCATTAAGAACCAAATTCAAAATTCTCTTTCTCCTTGCCGGGTGTCCAACCTCCTACAAACCCTTTGGCATCTTTTTGTGTTTTGAGATCCATCTCATGCACTCCTTCGTTATTTCTGAATGAAATTTAACGATTGTTTATCGGAAAAAAAAGACCTGTGATTGCTTGTAATATGCAATAGTGAACTAAAATAAATAATATAATTGAAAATTTGGCACCTTCAAAATCAATTTCAAAATAAGGTCTAAGATGGGTAGAAATATATTTAAAATTGGGCTTTATTATCAAAGAAAAAAAAGGGGGATATTTTTTGGCAATTTTTTGCATCCATTGATTGAAGACCTAATTATCTCATTTTTATATTCGAGTTAATAGGGTTTTGTTTAATTTGTTGTCCTAATGACCTGATTAGGCAAAATTGATGTCAAAATTGAATTACCCACACCTGATTAACCCTACAAATGATGTTTTCACAGTTCGAAAATTTCATATTGGGCACGATTCCCAATTTCGGTTTAAAATTTTCAATTTTCAATCAAATTTTGGGGTTTTTAGTTTTTAAGTCAAATTGTGCAATTGGAAAGGCCATTATGTAACTCAAGGTCCCAGAATCAATTGTTGTGAAGACACTTTGACTTAAAAATGACTAGAAAAAAGTTAATTGCATTTTTTGTTCACTTTGTGTTTAATTTTGCCCAATTTTGGGAAAATCATATACCCGATTGAGATTTTTCAAAATTGACAGTGTATCCAAAAAATTAGATTTAAAATAAGACTAATGACTATTTTTATGGAATTCTCTGATTCCATTTGCTATTTTTCTTTATTTTCTCGCCTATTTTGACTAAAAGAAAAGCAGAAAAATGCTAAAAAAATTATTTTTTGGTTTAGAAATAGGTTTCTAGGCTTGGCCAAGATTCCTAGACCTAATTTTGAAAATTTTGAAAATATAAAAAAAATGAGCTAAAATTTAGGTGTTAACATGCTTTTGCATTAACATTTCAGATTCAAATCTCTAAACCAATCAAAGACGGCTCTTATACTATGGGATAAGATGATTTGGAGGTAATAACTTACTCGTGGTCTACCTGTACGAAGCTACGCTTAGAGCATTTAAGTCTAGACCCCTTTACTTGTCGGAATGTAATCTGCCACCTGAGGTTAAGCATTTATGCATAGTGAGACCTCTTTAACGTCGGTGCTCGCGAAATGGAAGGAACACTGGTCTAAGAGAGATTGTGCTCGTAGAGTCTTGATTGAAATCAGGCAATTTCAGACAAATGGAGGTAGTCTCAGATTAAGTTTTGATCATACTCAAGGAAGAAATCTGTAGTTTATAGGATTTGACATTGCTAGTTTTGCTCTCTCCTTGCACTGGGGGAGAGCTTTTCAACAAAGATTCATCTCAGCTTTTATATGACCAATCCAATAGCTTCAATCTCTGAACCTACTCTGACAAAAAAAAAATCTCTGAACCTACGAGTTATTGACAAACAGAAACATACCAAGGTTTAGCTATTGATGCAACTGCCACTCCACAAATAACCCAAATTTCCAAATTAATCCCCGCTCGAAAGTAACTAGGATTTTCCTGATCCAATCATCACGAGGGATGGTCTAATCCAATTCCTTTTACAAATTCTGTAGACTTAATAGAATCTCCGAGCACAATGCACCGGGACTATTGTCGAAAAGATGTGTGAAACTCGTAGTATAAAATGGAACCAAAAGAAAGCCGACTTATATGATAATTTAAGGCATGAGACCAGATAAGCTCTAGAGCATATGGACTCAGAAAAGCCTCTAAGCTGTACATTAAGCTATCAAGAGATCTCGACAGTTGGCAACATCAAAACAGATATCAAATGCCACCATCAGGAAGCCAATCTTCACAAGTTCTATGGAAAATTTTATGTACCTGATTGTAATGCATCCTCAACTCAACATCCACCAGAAAAAGAAAAAGAAAAAGAAAAATCTATAATGGTTTGAAAGGAGGAGGTGCAAAAGGAACTAGACAGGAGTAGGTACATTCTTTTGATGTTATAAATCTACAATGGTCCCTGAATTCTTCCTGTATATTTTAACATCGTTCACACCACTCCAGAGGGAGGAAGTACGAGTTGTCGACCAAAGACAATGAAACAAAGAATCAACTTTCAGATTGCATATCGTGGAGGGTCAATAAGTCGTCTAAAGCAAAAAAAACTAGCAATGCATTAACTACCTTATGACATAGTAGTAGCAAAAATCAGCAAGAATGAATGTTTGGACTATTTCGGGTAGGACCATGAAAGGCCACAGGCCACAATCTCCCACTATGAATGATTGCGATTTCTGCTAACAAAGGTGGTAAATCACACTCTTACATGTGGTTATTGGGTGGAAATGCCAACAATCATTGCCTAGAGAAATAGTGGGCAATTACCCGAGGTAATTCAAAAACAAAGTGTGAAACGATTAGTTTAGCAGTTCAGTTCAACTCTCTCAGTGGTGTTTGATGAAAAACTGTCCTGGCCTGTTATTCTTTAATTGGTCCATCACCAGTGTTAAGAACAAAAAGCCCCATATAGATTGCAGAATTGTGAGACAAGCATGCACCAAGAGGAAAATTTCAAAAGGGAAAACTTCGCGAAGTGAGATGAAGGCCAAGTTGCCATCATAAAATACTTGGCATTTCTTTTTCCCAGAGTGAGAAATTAACGGAGAAACTGCTAATACAGCCAGAAGACAAATGGTAACCAATGGTTCCTCATCATCACTACTACTTTCATAGTTTTGACATAGAGACCGGAGTGCAATGCTCGAACTAGAGGTTAGACTAGCTTTCTTTACCACAGCAATTCGCACAGAGGAAGAATTGGACAACAATTTACTCTAGCTCTAGTCCAGTGAACCCACATAATTTCCTGTCTAGCTCTAATCCCGTGAACCCACATGATTTCCTGTCAAAACATAATAAAAATATGAGTCGATGAACAAGGAAAAAAGACTTGAGTTTGTCACAACCCAGCAATATTAATTTCCATACAGTATAGATCCTCATGTAACAACCAAGCGATACATATTTCTAACGGAAATAGAAAGACAACAGACATGATAGAAAGACACGGAAATATAGCCAGAAAACTCGCAGACACAACCACCATCACATGGAAAAAGTTACTTTATAAAAGTCAAGTCTACTTCTACCAAGGGAGTCTGCATTTTAATACAATCCAAAGCACTTGCAGGGAAAGGAAAGTGCCCAGCCTATCTATCTCAACACATCCATATTCGGAAGAGCTAACGCAATTGACGAAAACGCGTTCAAAAAACATGAGATACCTCCGTCATTCGAGACGTCACTGGAAGTAGCTTCTGTTAAGGAATCCGTTGGCTTGCCCAGAAATCCCTAAGAAAATTTCCTCTTCTGCATTTTAAATCAAACATATAAGTAAGCTTTTCTCTAGGCCTCAAGAACAAAAAGACAATTCCATATTAAATCAACAACTTATGCTCGCCTCAAATCGAAAACAACCATAATAATTCCTAACAAATTACATAGAGAAGAAAAACCAACTTGGTAACATGCATTCCTAAGTAGAGGGGAGATTTAAAGAGCACTAGTGATTCTTTTGAGAAGAATCAAGAGACTACATGGAAGATGATGTAAACCACAAAGCACGTCCATCTTTCCTAATTATCGAATCGAGGTACTATCAGTTTTATCGATAGTGCATACACAATTAGCAAACCAGTAAACCATGCTCTTTCTAAGAAGTTTGATAAATACTTGCACTAATAGTTGGAAATACATACACGTATTAGTAGTTAATAGGCTCGTCTTTTGCATTAGATGCATATGCATTAAGGACTTGATTTGGATAGCATGCTTTTTTCTGCTAAATCCATGTCACCTTATGTGCTTATTCCGTGCCATGTGTATCATCAGACATTTACATGTTCTTGAAGGATTAGCAACTTCAAAGAGTAAGGAGTAATGAAAAATTACTTGAAAACTTTCGGGGACCTAACCATGGATACACCAAGTAAAGCAAGACAATTGTAAACTTAATCCATACCGAATCAGGGATTGTTGATCACAAAAACAGGGCATTTGCAATAGAATATCTTCAAATGAGCCCAGACTTTTAGATATATCCATAGATTATACATAGATTAAAGTACCATATACATCTTATAAACTGATACATGGGCACCTTATTAAGAAAATGACCAGTTCAGCCAGAACTTACGCATAACACGTTCGAGATTGTTCTAATAAGATTCCCACGCTTAAAGGTAGCCAACAAGGAAGCAAATATCCTGACAATAAGAGCATTACCGACCTTGAAAGCATTGTTCAATGATTCATCGTTATTAGCACAAGGTCGAGTCAGGTCTTCCTCATCCTCAGAATCTTCGTCTTCGATCCAACGAACAACATCTTTGGAATTCCTGCAAGAAAGTTTCGGGGAAGCAACAAGTACAGATAAAATGGATGAAAGATAGTTATATAAAATGAAGAGAGATGCAAAATAAACACGAAACCAAATACAGAAGGGTGGTTTAATAATAACATGGAATACTAATGATTTAATGAGCGCTTCATCCTCTTCCTCCAATTTCTTTGTCGGTCAGGGATATGAATTGGACCACATAATGGAGAAAATTCTTCAAGTCAGAGATTATGGACAAAAAGGTCTAACAAACAAGTCATAAACAACCATGAAGGCAACCGAACAAGAATGGCAATGTGAATTCTAAGTAGGATGGTGCCCTATATCCTCGATACAAGAGCTCATAAAACGACCACTGACCCTTCATCATCATATTCGGTAAGAAGAATGCCGATTTAAATGGGAAACAACTCAAACCTCTACAGCAGATACCTCTAGCATTGCATCTACACTGATATGATATTTTCTAAGCAACTTGAAATCAATTCATGTCCATGGAAACAAATGATATTTTGCAAACTTTGGCGATAAATCGATCAGCATAGTAATGATAGTATCCGTTATGGGGCTGCACAAATCCATACTCAAACAACAAAGAAAACAAAACAAAAAGTTCATATAACTTACATTCATGGAATTCAATTCATAAGGCGCAATCTCTCTTGGATTCGGAAGTACTACTCGGCAAGGGGTCCATAACATCGCCCATCTCTTCAGCCTCACTAGTCACCTGCCCAATCCCACAAATAGAAAGGCACTTCAATTCTTCCCAAAGTCGAACGAACTCCAAGAGACCCAACAATTCAAAAAAGAAAAGACACAATCTTGTACCTCGTCCTGCTTACGCCATGGCTCGAAATCACGCTGTGGAGTCAGGGGCTCGAAACTTCTCGTCGCCCCCGACTCCACCACGTAACGGGATCCTGCTGCGGATGAGTTTTGATGGTGAGCACAGCAGAACACTTGATGCATTTGAAGTAAAACCTAAACCTCTTGATCCCCCCAAGGGCTTCTGCCATGCCAAAAAACCAAGAGAATAACCAACTCCACAGACACCGAAAAACCCATCACAGCATCATCACAGCTTGACCTTGGAAGATGGAAAAAACAGAACTTGAATTGAATTGAATATGCACCCACCTCGCCGGCGACCTCCTCCGTCCTGGAATGAAGCTTGGTCCCCTGGCGAATGTGATTCCCGTAGGTGTTGCGTACAATGCTCATTGGAAGCATGATCCGAGCCTTGATTTGTCGATGATGGAACTTCCGAACCCGCCGCCTCGAAGGGTCAAAATCCAGCGGATCGAATCTACGGCATACCTTCCTTCCTTTCCCCATCTCCTTCCCTACCTTCCTTCTCCTTCCAACCTCAAACCAAGACGACGAACGCGAACGCCTTGAAGATGCCACAAGAGATCGATCTCTCTCTCTTTCTGAGATCGCTGAGGTTTTCAAGAAGATGGATTGAAGAAGCAGAGACCGAGTTATTCTTTGAGAAGAGTTGATCCGCGGGAAAGAGTAATCTTCTATATTTCGATATATGATAACAAAGATTACGTCAATCTGTTTATCTTTAAGGTAGCATATATCATTTAAGATATTCGTAAGGATTACGCTTTTTCTAGTACTGTTGTGATTAAAACATTCCTTATGATAATATTAATCTTTGTTGATCCCATTTTTTTCTAAAGCATTCTTCAATTGCTTTTCTTCTTTCTCTTTTCTTACTGTACCACTTTATTTCTTTTCATTTATTTTTTATTTGAGTTTTTTATTATTTTATTTTTTTTCGAAATTTCCCGCCAGGGGAAATGAACCGGGCATTGCCGGTGCCAGTCGTCGGTGTCTCTTCCAGCGCGCAAGGTACCCAAAACGGCACCGTTTTGGCTCAGACAATTGGCGGGCACTGATCTGGACTTAATGTTCTCGAGGCCGCCGGTTCGAGCCCACCGCCGGCGACCTCTTGGCGACTATTTTGCCGTTCTGTTTGCACTATCATCAAGTTCACATGTTCTAGTATCAATTTAGTCCTATTAGATCGCTGTCGAATGTTCGCCGGCGGGCGAAAACCGATCTAAAAAAGCTAACCTAGAACTAACTAAAACTGGCTTTTCAAGCCTTCAAATCATGACACAGTACACCCTAACATTCTAAAATGATCAAAATCATCTTTAGCACAGCATTCAGAGACAAGATCAACTAACTTGGGTGGCTTATGACCACGAGGGGCACCCCCGTGAGGTCGAGGAAGTTCTGACAAGACGGTTTATCGACAACCAATTCGGTTTATGCAGGGTTTATCCAACAAAATGCAATCAAATGAGATAAAACGTGATTAGAGACTAGTTTTTAACATCTAGGGATATAAAATTACGATTAAAATAACAGGAATATCAAGATTAACTCATATCACATTTTTTGAAATTTCTGGAAAAAAATGTGATCGTGAATGATGTTTACCTATTTCGTTCGATGATTAAACAAAAGTTTAATCACGTTCTCTCGGCTAGGGGAACCTAGACTCACGTTCTCTCTAGTTTTCTCTCTTTTCTCATTGTTTCTCTCTCCTTTCTCTCTCTAGAATTTCCTCGAACAGTTTCCCTTCTCCTTTTTTTCATTTTTTCCATTTTTGTTCTCAGTTTTTTCCCGTCCAAAGTCCGTTCTACCGACTTCCAATCGGTTGGGGTGGTTAACTAGTTCCGGCTGGACATTTTCGAGCTGGCACAATCGATTAAAACGTGCCAAAATAACTAGAAATGATTGTTGAAGTGGCGGTTTTAATTCGGTTTTCTGGGTTTAGTTTGGTCTGGGCAAAGTCTGGTGAAGAAGATAATCTACCCGAGTCGGCTCGGGTCGACCCGACCGATCAAGTAGACCTGGGTTCGTCCAAATTCGATCCAATTTTGATCCAATTTTCTAAATTTAACCCCAAAATTGAATTCTACATCTTATTCCGAACCCAAATATATAATTTGCCACAATTTTTATTATAATTGTGTCTAAAATTTTCTCATTTTTATATTCGAGTTAATAGGGTTTTGTTTAATTTGTTGTCCTAATGACCTGATTAGGAAAAATTGATGCCAAAATTGAATTACCCACACCTGATTAACCTTACAAATGATGTTCTCACATTTCGAAAATTTCATATTGGGCTCGATTCGCAATTTAGGTTCAAAATTTTTAATTTTCAATGAAATTTTGGGGATTTTTTCTTTTTATGTCAAATTGTGCAATTGGACCAACCATTATACAATTCAAGTTCCTAGAATCAGTTGTTGTGAAGATTCTATGACTTAAAAATGACTAGAAAAAAGTTAATTGCATTTTTGGTTCAATTTGATTTTCATTTTGCCCAATTTTGGGAACAACATATACTCATTTTAGATTTTTCAAAATTAATATTGTATCGATAAAATTGGATTTAAAATAAGACTAATGACTATTTTTATGGAATGTTCTAATTCTATTTTCTGTTTTTCTTGAATTTCTCGCCTATTTTGACTAAAAGAAATTAAGGAAAAAAGCAGAAAATTGCTAAAAAAGTTATTTTTCGGTTTAGAAATAGGTTTCTAGGCTTGGCCAAGATTCCTAGACTTAATTGGGAAATTTTTGAAAATATGAAAAAAAAAATTAGCTAAAATTTAGGTGTGAACAAGTTTTTGCCTTAACATTTCAAATTCAAATCTCTAAATCAATCAAATGAAATAAAACATTATTAGAGACTAGTTTTTAAATGAGGAAGTTCGCTGCCTGAGCAGATTAGCCGGCGCTTTTGCGGTCGGAAAAGCGTCGATCGCTCGGCTAAGGGAACCTCAACTCACATTCTTTCTAGTTTTCTCTCTTTTCTCTCTTTTCTCACTTTTCTCTCTCCTATCTCTCTGGAATTTCCTCGAATAGCTTCCCTTCTTCTTCCTTCCATTTTTTCCATTTTTGTTCTCGGTTTTTTTCTGCCCAAAGTCCGTTCTACCGACTTCCAATAGATTGGGATGGTTAACTGTTGCCAGCTGGACATCTTCCTGTCGGCACAATCGATTAAAATGTGCCAGAATAATTGAAAATGATTGTTGAAGTGGTGGTTTTAATTCGGTGTTTAGGCAAAGTCGAGTGAAGAAGATGATCTACCCGGATCGTCTTGGGTCGACCCGACCGACCCAACATACCCGAGTTGGTCCAAATTCTCAAATTCGACCCAATTTTCTAAATTTAACCCCAAAACTGAACTCTCCATCATATTCCAAACCCAAATATATAATTTGCCACAATTTTTATTATAATTGTGTCCAAGGTTTTCTCGTTTTTACATTCGAGTTAATAAGGTTATGTTTAATTTGATGTCCTAACGACCTGATTAGGCAAAACTGGTGCTAAAATTTAATTACCCACGCCTGATTAACCATAGAAATGATGTTCCCACATTTCGACAATTTCACATTGGGCAAGATTCCCAATTTGGGTTCAAAATTTTTAATGTTCAATCAAATTTTGGGGATTTTTTTATTTTTATGTCAAATTATGCAATTGGACAGACCATTTTGCAATTCAAGGTCCCAGAATCAATTGTTGTGTGGACATTTTGACTTAAAAATGACTAGAAAAAAGTTAATTGCATTTTTTGTTCAATTTGGATTTAATTTTGCCCAATTATGGGAAAAACATATACCCGATTGAGATTTTTCAAAATTGATAGTGTATCCATAAAATTGGATTTAAAATAAGACTAATAACTATTTTTATGGAATCTGATTCCATTTGCTATTTTTCTTTATTTTCTCGCCTATTTTGACTAAAATAAATTAAGGAAAAAAGTCGAAAAATGCTAAAAAAATTATTTTTTGGTCTAGAAATAGGTTTCTAGGCTTGGCCAAGATTCCTAGACCAAATTTTGAAATGTTTCAAAATATAAAAAAAATGAGCTAAAATTTAGATGTCACCAGGTTTTTGCGTTAACATTTCATATTTAAATCTCTAAACCAATCAAATGAGATAAAACGTGACTAGATACTAGTTTTTAACATCTAAGGATACAAAATCATGATTAAAATAACATAAATATGAAGATTAAGTCAAATCACATTTTCTGAAATTTCTGAAAAAAAATGTGATCGTGAATGATGTTTACCTATTTCACTCGATGATTCGACGAAATTTTCGAAATGATCCGCACTCCAAGGGCGGTTTCTTGGCACTTGCTCTTCTTCCTGGTGCTCTTGGATTCATCGGAACAGGTCTCAGTGCGCCGGAAAATGCCCAATTTCTGACCTTGGTGATCAGCTAATTACCGATTGTTTTAGGTGAGGAAGTTCGCTGCCTCAGTCGATTTGCAGGCACTTTTCCAGACAGAAAAGCGCCGATTGCTCGGCTAGGGGAACCTCAACTCATGTTCTTTCTAGTTTTCTCTCTTTTCTCACTGTTTCTCTCTCCTCTCTTTTTGGAATTTCCTCAAACAGCTTCCTTTCTCCTTCCTTCCATTTTTTCCATTTTTGTTCTCCGTTTTTTCACGTCCAAAGTCCGTTCTATCGACTTTCGATAGGTTGGGGTGGCTAACTGATTCCGGCCGGACATTTTCGAGCTGGCACAATCAATTAAAACATGCCAAAATAACTAGAAATGGTTATTGAAGTGGCGGTTTTAATTCGGTTTTCTGGGTTTAGTTTGGTCTGAGTAAAGTCGGGTGAAGAAGATGATCTACCCAGGTTGGCTTGGGTCGAGCCGACCGACCCAGTAGACCCGGGTTGGTCTAAATTCTCATATTCGATCCAATTTTGATCCAATTTTCTAAATTTAAACCCAAAATTGAATTCCGCATCTTATTCTGAACCCAAATATATAATTTGCCCCAATTTTTATTATAATTGTGTTTAAGATTTTCTCATTTTTATATTCGAGTTAATAGGGTTTTGTTTAATTTGTTGTCCTAATGACCTGATTAGGCAAAATTGATGCCAAAATTGAATTATCCACACCTAATTAACCCTACAAATGATGTTTTCACATTTCGAAAATTTCATATTGGGCACGATTCCCAATTTCGGTTCAAAATTTTTAATTTTCAATGAAATTTTGGGGATTTTTTATTTTTATGTCAAATTGTGCAATTAGATCGACCATTATACAATTCAAGTTCCCACAATCAGTTGTTGTGAAGACTCTATGACTCAAAAATGACTAGAAAAAAGTTAATTGCGTTTTTGGTTTAATTTGATTTTCATTTTGCCCAATTTTGGGAACAACATATACCCGTTTGAGATTTTTCAAAATTAACATTGTATCCATAAAATTGGATTTAAAATAAGACTAATGACTGTTTTTATGGAATTTTCTAATTCCATTTGCTATTTTTCTTGATTTTCTCGCCTATTTTGACTAAAAAAATTAAGGAAAAAAGCAAAAAATTGCTAAAAAAAAAGTTATTTTTCTTGATTTTCTCGCCTATTTTGACTAAAAGAAATTAAGGAAAAATGCAAAAAATTGCTAACAAAGTTATTTTTCGGTTTAAAAATAGGTTTTCAGGCTTAGCCAAGATTCCTAGACTTAATTTTGAAATTTTTGAAAATATGAATAAAAAAGTTAGCTAAAATTTAGGTGTCAACAAGTTTTTGCGTTAACATTTCAGATTCAAATCTTTAAACCAATCAAATGAGATAAAACATGATTAGAGACTAGTTTTTAACATCTAAGGATACAAAATCATGATTAAAATAACATGAAAATCAAGATTAAGTCACATCACATTTTTTGAAATTTCTGGAAAGAAATGTGATCGTGAATGATGTTTACCCGTTTCGTTTGATGATTCAACGAAATTTTCGAAATGATCCGCGCTCCAAGGGTTGTTCCATGACACTTGCTCCTTCTCCTAGTGCTATTGGATTTGCCAGAACAGGTCTCAGTGCGCCGACAAATGCCCAGTTTCAAGCCTTGGTGATCAGCCAATCGTTGGTTGTTTTAGATGAGGAAGTTCACTGCCTGAGCCGATTTGCCGGCCCGGAAAAGCGCTGATCGTTCGGCTAAGGGAACTTCAACTCACATTCTCTCTAGTTTTCTCTCTTTTTTCATTGTTTCTCTCTCCTCTCTCTCTCTGGAATTTGCTCGAATAGCTTCCCTTCACCCTCCTTACATTTTTGCCATTTTTGTTCTCGGTTTTTTCCCATCCAAAGTCTGTTCTACCGGCTTCCGATAGGTTGGGGTGGTTAACTGTTGCCAGTTGCACATTTTTCAACTGACACATTCGATTAAAACGTGCAAAAATAATTGGAAATGATTGTTGAAGTGGTGGTTTTAATTCAGTTTTCTGGGTTTAGTTTAGTCTGGGCAAAGTCGAGTGAAGAAGATGATCTACCCGGGTCGACTCAGGTCGACCCGAACGACCCAGCAGACCCGGATTGGTCCAAATTCTCAAATTCGACCCAATTTTGACCCAATTTTCTAAATTTAACCGAAAAATTGAATTCCCCATCATATTTCAAACCCAAATGTAGAATTTGCCTCAATTTTTATTATAATTGTGTCCAAAATTTTCTCGTTTTTATATTTGGGGTTAATAGGGTTTTATTTAATTTGATGTCCTAACGACCTGATTAGGCAAAATTGATGCCAAAATTTAATTACCCACGCCTGTTTAACCCTAGAAATGATGTTCTCACATTTCGACAATTTCATATTGGGCACGATTCCCTATTTGGGTTCAAAATTTTTAATTTTCAATCAAATTTTGGGGATTTTTTATTTTTATGTCAAAGAGTGTAATTGCACCGACCATTATGCAATTCAATGACCTAGAATCAATTGTTCTGAAGACAGTATAACTTAAAAATGACTAGAAAAAAGTTAATTGCACTTTTAGTTCAATTTGGGTTTAATTTTGCCCAATTTTGGGAAAAACATATACCCGATTGAAATTTTTCAAAATTGACAATGTATTCATGAGATTGGATTTGAAATAAGACTCAGGACTATTTTTATGGAATTCTCTGATTCCATTTGCTATTTTTCTTGATTTTCTCGCCTATTTTGACTAAAACAAAAGCAGAAAAATGCTAAAAAAATTATTTTTTGGTTTAGAAATAGGTTTCTAGGCTTGGCCAAGATTCATAGACCTAATTTTGAAAATTTTGAAAATATAAAAAAAATGAGCTAAAATTTAGGTGTCAACATGCTTTTGCGTTAACATTTCAGATTCAAATCTCTAAACCAATCAAAGACGGCTCTTATACTATGGGATAAGATGATTTGGAGGTAATAACTTACTCGTGGTCTACCTGTACGAAGCTACGCTTAGAGCAATTAAGTGTAGACCCCTTTGCTTGTCGGAATGTAATCTGCCACCTGAGGTTAAGCATTTATGCATAGTGAGACCTCTTTAACGTCGGTGCTCGCGAAATGGAAGGAACACTGGTCTAAGAGAGATTGTGCTCGTAGAATCTTGATTGAAATCAGGCAATTTCAGACAGATGGAGGTAGTCTCAGATTAAGTTTTGATCATACTCAAGGAAGAAATCTGTAGTTTATAGGATTTGACATTGCTAGTTTTGCTCTCTCCTTGCACTGGGGGAGAGCTTTTCAGCAAAGATTCATCTCAGCTTTTATATGACCAATCCAATAGCTTCAATCTTTGAACCTACTCTGATAAAAAAAAATCTCTAAACCTACGAGTTATTGACAAACAGAAACATACCAAGGTTCAGCCATTGATACAACTGCTACTCCACAAATAACCCAAAGTTCTGAATAAATCCCCGCTCGAAAGTAACTAGGATTTTCCTGATCCAATCATCACGAGGGATGGTCTAATCCAAGTCCTTTTACAAATTTTGTAGACTTAATAGAATCTCCGAGCACAATGCACCGGGACTATTGTCGAAAAGATGTGTGAAACTCGTAGTATAATTAGGAACCGAAGGAAAGCTGACATATCTGATAAATTAAGGCATGAGACCAAATAAGCTCCAGAGCATATGGACTCAGAAAAGCCTCTAAGCTGTACATTAAGCTATCAAGAGATCTCGACAGTTGGCAACATCGAAACAGATATCAAATGCCACCATCAGGAAGCCAATCTGCACAAGTTCTACGGAAAATTTTATGTACCTAATTGTAATGCATCCTCAACTCAACATCCACCAGAAAAAGAAAAAGAAAAAGAAAAATCTATAATGGTCTGACAGGAGGAGGTGCAAAAGGAACTAGACAGGAGTAGGTACATTCTTTTGATGTTATAAATCTACAATGGTCCTTGAATTCTTCTTGTATATTTTAACATCGTTCACACCACTCCAGAGGGGAGAAATACGAGTTGTCGACCAAAGACGATGAAACAAAGAATCAACTTTCAGATTGCATATCGTGGAGGTTCAATAAGTCATCTGAAGCAAAAAACTAGCAATGCATTAACTACCTTATGATATAGTAGTAGCAAAAATCAGCAAGAATGAAAGTTTGGACTATTTCGGGCAGGACAATGGAAGGCCACAGGCCACAATCTCCCACTATGAATGATTGCGATTTCTGCTATCAAAGGTGGTAAATCACACTCTTACATGTGGTTATTGGGTGGAAATGCCAACGATCATCACCTAGAGAAACAGTGGGCAATTACCCGAGGTAATTTAGAAACAAAGTGTGAAACGATAAGTTTAGCAGTTCAGTTCAACTCTCTCAGTGGTGTTTGATGAAAAATTGTCCCGACCTGTCATTGTTTAATCGGTCCATCACCAGTGTTAAGAACAAAGAGCCCCATATAGATTGCAGAATTGTGAGACAAGCATGCACCAAGAGGAAAATTTCAAAAGGGAAAACTTCGCGGAGCGAGATGAAGGCCAAGTTCCCATCTGAAAATACTTGGCATTTCTTTTTCCCAGAGTGAGAAATTAAGGAAAAAACTGCTAATACAGCCAGAAGACAAATGGTATCCAATGGTTCCTCATCATCACTACAACTTTCATAGTTTTGACATAGAGACCGGAGTGCAATGCTCGGACTAGAGGTTAGACTAGCTTTCTTTACCACAGCAATTCGCACAGAGGAAGAATTGGACAACAATTTACTCTAGCTCCAGTCCGATGAACCCACATAATTTCCTGTCTAGCTCTAGTCCTGTGAACCCACATGATTTCCTGTCAAAACATAATAAAAATATGAGTCAATGAACAAGGAAAAAAGACTTGAGTTTGTCATAACCCAGCAATATTAATTTCCATACAATATAGATCCTCATGTAACAACCAAGCGATACATATTTCTAACGGAAATAGAAAGACAACAAACATGATAGAAAGACACGGAAATATAGCCAGAAAACTTGCAGACACAACCACCATCACATCGAAAAAGTTACTTTATAAAAGTCAAGTCTACTTCCACCAAGGGAGTCTGCATTTTAATACAATCCAAAGCACTTGCTACCCGATCGACCGACCGACCTATAAAAGTTAGTTTAGTTTAGTCTGGGCAAAGTTGGGTGAAGAAGACGATCTACTTGGGTCGACCCGACTGACCTACTATACCCGGGTTGGTCCAAATTCTCAAATTCGACCCAATTTTGATCCAATTTTCTAAATCTAACCCTAAAATTGAATTTCCCATCATATTTCCAACCCAACTATATAATTTGCCCCAATTTTTAATATAATTGCGTCTAAGATTTTCTCATTTTTATATTCGGGTTAATAGGCCTTTAGACAATTTGATGTCCTAATGACCTGATTAGGAAAAATTGATGCCAAAATTTAATTACCCACGTCTGATTAACCCTAGAAATGATGTTCTCACATTTTAAAAATTTCATATTGAGCTCGATTCCCAATTTGAGTTCAAAATTTTTAATTTTCAATCAAAATTTGGGGATTTTTTTATTTTTATGTCAAATTGTGCAATTGGACCGACCATTATACAATTCAAGTTCCCACAATTAGTTGTTGTGAAGATTCTATGACTTAAAAATGACTAGAAAAAAGTTAATTGCATTTTTGGTTCAATTTGATTTTAATTTTGCCCAATTTTGGGAACAACATATACCCGCTTGAGATTTTTCAAAATTGACATTGTATCTATAAAATTGGATTTAAAATAAGACTAATGACTATTTTTATGGAATTTTCTAATTCCATTTGCTATTTTTCTTGATTTTCTCGCTTCATTTGACTAAAAGAAATTAAGGAAAAAAGCAGAAAATTGCTAAAAAAGTTATTTTTCGGTTTAGAAATAGGTTTCTAGGCTTGGCCAAGATTCCTAGACCTAATTTTGAAATTTTTCAAAATATAAAAAAAATGAGCTAAAATTTAGATGTCACTAGGTTTTTGTGTTAACATTTCAGATTCAAATATCAAAACTAATCAAATGAGATAAAACGTGACTAGAAACTAGTTTTTAACATCTAAGGATACAAAATCTTGATTAAAATAATATCAATATCAAGATTAACTCATATCACATTTTTTGAAATTTCTGGAAAAAAATGTGATCGTGAATGATGTTTAACTGTTTCGTTCAATGATAAAATGAAATCTTCGAAATGATCCGCATTCCAAGGGTTGTTTCTTGGCACTTGCTCCTCCTCCTGGTGCTCTTGGATTCGCCGAAACAGCTCTCAGTGTGCTGGAAAATGCCCAGTTTCAGACCTTGGTGATCAGCCGATCGCCGTTCGTTTCAAGTGAAGAAGTTCGTTGCCTCAGTCAATTTGCCGTCGCTTTTCCGTCCGGAAAAGCGCCGATTGCTCGGTTAGGGGAACCTCAACTCGCGTTCTCTCTAATTTTCTCTTTTTTCTCAACGTTTCTCTCTCCTCTCTCTGTCTGGAATTTCCTCAAACAGCTTCCCTTGTCCTTCTTCCGTTTTTTCCATTTTTGTTCTCAGTTTTTTTCCGTCCAAAGTTCGTTCTACCGACTTCCGATCGGTTGGGGTGGTTAACTGTTTCCGGCTGGACATTTTCGAGCTGGCACAATCGATTAAAACGTGCCAAAATAACTAGAAATGATTATTGAAGTGGCGGTTTTAATTCGATTTTTTGGATTTAGTTTGGTCTGGGCAAAGTCGGGTGAAGAAGATGATTTACCCGGGTCGACTCGAGTCGACCCGACCGACCCAATAGACCCGGGTTGGTCCAAATTCTCAAATTCGATCTAATTTTGATCCAATTTGCTAAATTTAACCCCAAAATTGAATTCCGCATCTTATTTTGAACCCAAATATATAATTTGCCCAACTTTTATTATAATTGTGTCCAAGATTTTCTCGTGTTGATATTCCGATTAATAGGGTTTTGTTTAATTTGATGTCCTAACGACCTGATTTGGCAAAATTGATGCCAAAATTTAATTACGTACGCCTGATTAATCCTAGAAATGATGACAATTTCATATTGGGCACGATTCCCTATTTGGGTTCAAAATTTTTAATTTTCGATCAAATTTTGGGGATTTTTTTATTTTTTGTCAAATTGTGCAATTGGACCGACCATTATGCAATTCAAGGTCCCATAATCAATTGTTGTGAAGACACTTTAACTTAAAAATGACTAGAAAAAAGTTAATTGCATTTTTGGTTCAATTTGGGCTTAATTTTGCCCAATTTTGGGAAAAACATATACCCGATTGAGATTTTTCAAAATTGACAATGTATCCATAAACTTGGATTTAAAATAAGACTAATGACTATTTTTATGGAATTCTCTGATTCCATTTGCTATTTTTCTTTATTTTCTCGCCTATTTTGACTAAAATAAATTTAAGTAAAAAAGCAGAAAAATGCTAAAAAAATTATTTTTTGGTTTAGAAATAGATTTCTGGGCTTGGCCAAGATTCCTAGACCTAATTTTGAAATTTCTAAAAATATAAAAAAAAGAGCTAAAATTTAGATGTCACTGGGATTTTGCGTTAACATTTCAGATTCAAATCTCTAAACCAATCAAATAAGATAAAACGTGACTAGAGACTAGTTTTTAACATCTAAGGATACAAAATCATGATTAAAATAACATCAATATCAAGATTAACTCATATCACATTTTCTGAAGTTTCTAGAAAGAAATGTGATTGTGAATAATGTTTACCTTTTTCGTTCGATGATTCAACGAAATTTTTGAAATGATACGTGCTCCAAGGGTTGTTCCTTGACACTTGCTCCTCCTTCTAGTGCTCTTGGATTTGCCGGAACAGGTCTCAGTGCGCCGAAAAATGCCCACCACGTCATAAACAAGCAAGTCATAAATAACCATGAAGGCAACCGAACAAGAATGGCAATGTGAATTCTAAGTAGGATGGTGCCCTATATCCTCGATACAAGAGCTCATAAAACGACCACTGACCCATCGTCATCATATTCGGTAAGAAGAATGCCGATTTAAATGGGAAACAACTCAAACCTTTGCAGCAGATACCTTTAGCATTGCATCCACACTGATATTATATTTTTTAAGCAACTTGAAATCAATTCATGTCCATTGAAACAAATGATATGTTGCAAACTTTGGCAATAAATCGATCAACATAGTAATGATAGTATCCGTTATGAGGCTGCACAAATCCATACTCAAACAACAGAGAAAATAATACAAAAAGTTCATATAACTTATATTCATGGAATTCAATTTATCAGGCACCATCTCTCTTGGATTAGGAAGTACTACTTGGCAAGGGATCCATAACATTGCCCATCTCTTCAGCCTCACCAGTCACCTACCCAATCCCACAAATAGAAAGGCACTTCAATTCTTCACAAAGTCGAACGAACTCCAAGAGACCCAATAATTCAAAAAAGAAAAGGCACAATCTTGTACCTCGTCCTGCTTACGCCATGGCTCGAATTCACGCTGTGGAGTCAGGAGCTCGAAACGTCTCGTCACCCCCGACTCCACCACATAACGGAGATCCTGCTGCGGATGAGTTTTGATGGTGAGCATAGTAGAACACTTGGTGTATTTGAAGTAAAACCTAAACCTCTTGATCCCCCAAGGGCTTCTGCCATGCCAAAAAACCAAAAGAACAATCAACTCCACAGATACCAAAAAACCCATCACAGCATCATCACAGCTTGACCTTGGAAGATAGAAAAAAACAGAACTTGAATTGAATTGAATATGCACCCACCACGCCGGCGACTTTCTCTGTCCTGGAATGAAACTTGGTCTCCTGGCGAATGTGATTCCCGCAGGTGTTGCGTACAATGCTCATTGGAAGCTTGATCCGAACCTTGATTTGCCGATGAAGGAACTTTCGAACCCGTAGCCTCGAAGGATCAAAATCTAGTGGATCGAATCTGCGGCACACTTTCCCTCCTCTCCCCATCTCCTTCCCTTCCTTCCTTCTCCTTCCAACCTCAAACCAAAACGATGAACGCGAACGCCTTGAAGATAGTGGTGGCCACAGGCCGGTTTGGAACCGGAACCGGTCCGGTCAAATCCGGGCCCGGCCCATTGACTGAGCCGGCGGTTCGGAACTGGCCCGAAACAGCCGGTTCCGAGCCCGGTTTGAAAGAAAAAAAAAAAGGCTGCAGCATGGCCTGCGCTGCGCAGGCCATGCTGCAGCAACAGCACTGCAACAGGGGCTCGTTGCCAAGCCCCTGGCAACGGCCATATTTATTTTAAAAAAAAAGTTTTGCCCGTAGCAGGGCCTGGCAGCCTTCGGTTGCCCAGGCAACGGCAATGCCCCAACGGGCGTTTTTAATAAAAAAAAAAACACACATAACCGTTGCAATTGCAACTGTTATGTTTTATTTTTTTATTCTTAATTCCCTTCTGTTTTTTTCCTATAAATTCTCTCAAATTCTCTCAATACACACACAATTCTCTCAAATTCTCTTCTCTTAAGTCTCAAATTTTCTCAATACTCGAAATTCTCTCAAATTCTCTGAAATTCTCTCAATTTTCTCAATTCACGCAATTCTTTCTTAATTCTCCCAATTAATCCGCTCAATTCTCTCAATCCGTTCGAAAAATGGCAAGTGGAAGTCGAGTGTCAACTAGCAATGGTAAGAATATCGCAACGGAATCCCATCATTCTTTTGATCCTCGTGAATATGCAGATTTTCAAGATGATCAAATCAACATTTTTTCCGATGTGGAGCACATCCCGACGCGAGAAAGTTTTCATCCTCCTGCCAAAATATCTACAACAAAGGAAGCGGAACGAGAATTTACATCTGACATTTGGAATCACTTCACGAAAATGGAAAGGTTTAATATCGGTCAAAAAAGGTACGATATAATTTATAAATATTGTGGGAAAATATATAAATATACAGGTGGATAAGGATATGGAACATTTAAACGACATCTTAGGAGCAAACATCTAACCGAAACGGGAATCGATGTCGGGCAACAATAAATTTCCGGGTTCATCAATCCTAACACTTCCCCTTTATTTCGTTTTAATGAAAAAACTTATAAGGAAGAATTAGGCAAATTTATTTCCGTTGAGCATTTAGCATTTAATTTTGGAGAAAGATTTGGTTTCAATGAATTTGTACAAAAAGCATGTGCTCCACAAGCAAAACGTGTTCCTAGAAATTCAATTAAACGAGTAATTAAAGATCTTTACAAAAATGGAAAAAAAGATTTACAAAACTTTTTTATGCAATTTAATGGATGCGTGCATATAGGTAGTGATATTTGGAGTGATCATTAGCAAAATTATTCTTACATGGGCATAACATATCATTGGATAGATGACGAGTGGACTGTTCAAAAAAGAGTTATTGCATTTAGAGTTTTCGATGATAATCATACGGCAAATAATATTTATAGAATAATTAGGTAAATTTTAGAAGAATATTATTTGATTAACAAAATTTTTTCAATTGGTTTTGATAATAGCGCAGCAAATACCGCTTCAATTACCGATTTAGAAAATATTTGTAAACCCGCTTTTGGCGGAAAATTTTTTCACGTTAGATGTGCTTGTCACATTTTAAATTTATGTGTACAAGATGGTTTGAAAACTCTTGATATTTTTCTTCAACCACTAAAAACGGCGATTCAATTTTTATGGAAACATCCTCAAAAAATGAAAGAATGGGGTAGATTTTGTAGAGAAAATGGCAAAAAGTCAAAAAGATTTCCAAGGGATGTTCCAACTCGTTGGAATTCTACTTTCCACTTACTTAATGAATCTTTAGCATATAAAGATTTATTATGTGCATTTATTTCTAATAATATAGCTCAAATTAATTTATACCCACAAGAGTGGGATATTTGCCAAAAAATTTTAGATAGTTTAAAGGTTTTTAATGATACAACTTATATTTTGTTCGGTGTTTATTATCCTACTACACATTTATTATTATTAGAGTGTACTAATATTGTCGGAATTTTTTATGAATGTGAAAATGATGTTGAATTACATAATACTATAGTTGCAATGAAAATGAAGTGGCTACATTATTATAGGGAAATTCCCATTATTTATTTAGTTGCTTGTGTTTTTTATCCACGTTGCAAATTGGATGGCTTAAATGAATTTTTGCGTATGTATTATCAATGTTTACATTATGATGAGATAAATATTACAACCATAGTACGTGATGTTAAAAACGTAGTAATAGAATTATATAATGAATTTTATACTAAATATAATTTAGGTGATATTGGATCTTCTCAATCTACGGAGATACAAAATGACAGTACAGGTAAAATTAATAGAGGGTACCAACTTTTATTACATAGACAAAAAAAATAAAAGGGAGTAATAGGAAATATTTCTAAATTAGAGATTTATCTAACCGTTTCATTTGAGTTTACTGAATCCGAATGTGGTACAGATTTTTTAATTTTGGATTGGTGGAAGAGGCACGCAAGCCAATACCCAATCCTTTCTCTTATTACAAAACAGATTTTTTCAACCCCTTGTTCCACAGTTGCAGTCGAACAAGCATTCAGTGCCGGAGGTAATATTTTGGACGAACATCGTTCAAGATTAGCTCCAGAATCAGTGGAGATTCAAGCTTGTGTTGCTGATTGGACGAAGGCTCAATACCGGCAACAAGAGATAGATCGCAATAATGAATCCGAATTCTTTAACGACGAAGATACTACCGCTACCGGTACTGGAACGGGTAGTGACGATTTTTTAGGGTAAAAGAACTATTGGAGTTGGCAAATATTTCGGGAACCCTTGTTTCTCATACTGTGTACGCCCACGTAAGTTTAGGGAAACCGAAATATAATTCGACGATATGTGACCTCTGGTCCCCTGCGCACGAAATGCTTAGGTTTTGGGATCATTTTAGCCTTTTAAGGCATATATATTGTGCTCTTTTTTTTTTAAGATTGTTGTAACGAATTGTAACGTGCTTAATGATAATTTATTAAGTTGAAGTCCTCTCTTTCTCTCTTGTCTTTTTGTCCCCAAATTTGAGTGCAATTTACATTTTAATCACAATTTATATTGAATAATGTTCCATCACAAAAATAGTAATTTTTTTATTTTTTTATTTTCATTTCTATTTTTCTCCTTTTTCTTTTTCTTTTCCTTTAACTTTTCTGTTTTTCCTTTTTTTTCTTGTCTTTTTTCCTTGGTTTTGTTTTTTAAAATTACATTTAATTTTTTATTTTTTTTTCTTCCTCCGCGGCTAGCCATAGCCAGGGCCGACGCGGAGGTCGCAGGCGTCGGGCGAGGGTGGCCCTCGCTGGCGTCAGACGAGGCCGACCTCGCCCCGCCCAGGCGAGGGTGGCCCTCGCCGGCGTCGGGCGAGGCCGACCCTCGCCTGGGCGGGGCGAGACCGGCCTTGCCAGTTGCAAAAGAGGCCGAGCCTCGCCGGCCTCGCCCCGCCCAAGTGAGGGCCGCCCTCGCCCGACGCCGGTGAGGGCCGCCCTCGCCCGACGCCGGCGAGGGCCGCCTCACCTGAGGCCGGCGACATCCGCGTCGACCCCGGCTATGGTCGGCCGCGGAGGAAGAAAAAAAAAAGAAAAGGAAAAGGAAAAGAAAAAAAAATAGAAAAAAATTCAGAATCGGAACCGGCCCGGAACCGACCGGTTCCGGTTCATACTTGGCCACGAACCTGAACCGCCGGTTCCGAACCAGAACCGCCGGATCCGAACCGGAACCGGGCGGTTCCGAACAGTGGCCACCTCTACTTGAAGATGCCACAAGAGATCGATCTCTCTCTCTTTCTGAGATTGCTGAGGTTTTCAAGAAGATGGATTGAAGAAGCAGAGACCGAGTTATTCTTTGAGAAGAGTTGGTCCGCTGAAAAGAGTAATGTTCTATATTTCGATATATGATAATAAAGATTACATCAATCTGTTCATCTTTAAGGTAGCATATATCATTTAAGACATTCGTAAGGATTACGCTTTTTCCACTACTATTGTGATTAAAACATTCCTTATGACAATATTAATCTTTGTGGATCCCATTTTTTTCTAAAACATTCTTCAATTGCTTTTCTTCTTTCTCTTTTCTCACTGTACCACTTTCTTTCTTTTCATTTATTTTTTATTTGAGTTTTTTATTATTTTATTTTTTTTCAAAATTTCCCACCAGGGGAAACGAACCAGGCATTGCCGATGTTGATCGCCGGTGTCTCTTCCGGCGCGCAAGGTACCTAAAACGGCACCGTTTTGGCTCAGATTCTTTGGGGCATTATGTCGAACAATTGGTGGGCACTAATATGGACTTAATGTTCTCGAGGCCGCCGGTTTGGGCCTACCGTCAGCGACCTTCTAGCAACTATTTTGCCGTTTCGTTTGCACCATCATCAAGTTCACATGTTCTAGTATCAGTTTAGTCCTATTAGATCGCTCTTGGATGTTCGCCGGCGGGCGAAAACCGGTCTAAAAGAACCTAACCTAGAACTAACTAAAACAGGCTTTTCAAGCCTTCAAATCATCACACAATACGCCCTAGCATTCTAAAATGATCAAAATCATCTTTAGCACAGCATTCAGAAACAGGATCAACTAACTTGGGTGGCTTATGACCACGAGGGGCACCCCCGTGAGGTCGAGGAAGTTCCGGCAAGACGGTTCATGGACAACCGATTCAGTTTATGCAGGGTTTATCCAACAAAATGCAATCAAATGAGATAAAACGTGATGAGAGACTAGTTTTTAACATTTAGGGATACAAAATCATGATTAAAATAACAGAAATATCAAGATTAAGTCATATCATATTTTTTGAAATTTTTGCAAAAAAATGTAATCGTGAATGATATTTACCTGTTTCGTTCGATGATAAACGAAATTTTAATCACGTTCTCTCGTCTACGAGAACCTCAACTCACGTTTTCTCTAGTTTTATCTCTTTTCTCATTGTTTCTCTCTCTCTCTCTCTCTCTCTAATTTCCTCAAACAGTTTCCCTTCTCCTTCTTTCCGTTTTTTCCATTTTTGTTCTTGTTTTTTTCTGCCCAAAGTTCATTCTATCGACTTCCGATCGGTTGGGGTGGTTAACTGGTGCCAGCTAGACATTTTTCAGCTGGCACAATCGATTAAAATATGCCAAAATAACTGAAAATGATTGTTGAAGTGGCGGTTTTACTTCGGTTTTCTGGGTTTAGTTTGGTCTAAGCAAAGTTGGATGAAGAAGATGATCTACTCGGGTTGACCCAACCGACCCAGCAGACTCGGGTTGGTCCAAATTCTCAAATTCGATCCAATTTTGATCCAATTTTCTAAATTTAACTCCAAAATTGAATTCCGCATCTTATTCCGAACCCAAATATATAATTTGCCCTAATTTTTATTATAATTGTGTTTAAGATTTTCTCATTTTTATATTCGAGTTAATAGGGTTTTGTTTAATTTGTTGTCCTAATGACCTGATTAGGCAAAATTGATGCCAAAATTGAATTACCCACACCTGATTAACCCTAGGAATGATGTTCTCACATTTCGAAAATTTTATATTGGGCTCGATTCCAAATTTGGGTTCAAAGTTTTTAATTTTCAATCAAATTTTGGGGATTTGTTATTTTTATGTTAAATTGTGCAATTGGACCGACCATTATACAATTCAAGTTCCCAGAATTAGTTGTTGTGAAGACTCTATGACTTAAAAATGACTAGAAAAAAGTTAATTGCATTTTTGGTTCAATTTGATTTTCATTTTGCCCAATATTGGGAACAACATATACCCGTTTGAGATTTTTCAAAATTGATGTTGTATCTATAAAATTGGATTTAAAATAAGACTAATGACTATTTTTATGGAATTCTCTGATTCCATTTGCTATTTTTCTTTATTTTCTCGCCTATTTTGACTAAAAGAAATTAAGGAAAAAAGCAGAAAATTGCAAAAAAAAAGTTATTTTTCGGTTTAGAAATAGGTTTCTAGGCTTGGCCAAGATTCCTAGACTTAATTTTGAAACTTTTGAAAATATGAAAAAAAAATTAGCTAAAATTAAGGTGTCAACAAGTTTTTGCGTTAACATTTCATATTCAAATATCTAAACCAATCAAATAAGATAAAACATGATTAGAGACTAGTTTTTAACATCTAAGGATACAATATCATGATTAAAATAACATTAAAATCAAGATTAGGTCATATCACATTTTTTGAAATTTCTGGAAAAAAATGTGATCGTGAATGATGTTTACCTGTTTCGTTCGATGATTCAACGAAATTTTCAAAATGATCCGCGCTTGAAGGGTTGTTCCTTGACACTTGCTCCTCCTCCTAGTGCTCTTGGATTTGCTGGAACAGGTCTCAGTGCTCCGGAAAATACCCAGTTTCAAGTCTTGGTGATCAGCCAATCGCCGGTTGTTTCAAAGGAGGAAGTTCGCTGCTTGAGCCGATTTGCCGGCACTTTTTTGGACATAAGAGCCCCGATCGCTCGGCTAAGGGAACCTCAACTCACGTTCTCTCTAGTTTTCACTCTTTTCTCACTGTTTCTCTCTCCTCTCTCTCTCTCTCTAGAATTTCCTCAAACAGCTTCCCTTCACCTTCCTTCCATTTTTTCCATTTTTGTTCTCGGTTTTTTCCTTCCCAAAGTCCGTTCTACCGACTTCTGATAGGTTGGGGTGGTTAACTGTTGCCAGCTGGATATTTTCCAGCTGGCACAATCGATTAAAACGTGCCAAAAATAACTGGAAATGATTGTTGAAGTGGTGGTTTTAACTCGGTTTTCTAAGTTTAGTTTAGTCTGGGCAAAGTCGAGTGAAGAAGATGATCTACCCAGGTTGACTCAGGTCAACCCGACCGACCCAGCACATCCGGGTTAGTCCAAATTCTCAAATTCGACCCAATTTTGACCCAATTTTCTAAATTTAACCCCAAAATTGAATTCCCCATCATATTTCGAGCCCAAATATATAATTTGCCACAATTTTTATCATAATTGTGTCCAAGATCTTCTCGTTTTTACATTCGATATAATAGGGTTTTGTTTAATTTGATGTCCTAACGACCTAATTTGGCAAAATTGATGCCAAAATTTAATTACCCACGCCTGATTAACCCTAGAAATGATGTTCTCACATTTCGACAATTTCATATTGGGCACGATTCCCAATTTGGGTGCAAAATTTTTAATTTTCAATCAAAATTTGGGGATTTGTTATTTTTATGTCAAATTGTGCAATTGGACCGACCATTATGCAATTCAAGGTCCCCGAATCAATTGTTGTAAAGACATTATGACTTAAAAATGACTAAAAAAGAGTTAATTGCATTTTTGGTTCAATTTGGGTTTAATTTTGCCCAATTTTGGGAAAAGCATATACCCGATTGAGATTTTTCAAAATTGACAATGTATTCATGGGATTGGATGTAAAATAAGACTCAGGACTATTTTTATGGAATTCTCTGATTCCATTTGCTATTTTTCTTGATTTTCTCGCCTATTTTGACTAAAAGAAATTAAGGAAAAATGCTAAACAAATTATCTTTTGGTTTAGAAATAGGTTTCTCGGCTTGGCCAACATTCCTAAACCTAATTTTGAAATTTTTGAAAATATAAAAAAATGAGCTAAAATTTACATGTCAGCACGCTTTTGCGTTACCATTTCAGATTCAAGTCTCTAAACCAACCAAAGACGGTTCTTATACTATGGGATAAGATGATTTGGAGGTACTAACTTACTCGTGGTCTACCTGTACGAAGCTATGCTTAGAGCAATTAAATCTAGACCCCTTTACTTGTCGGAATGTAATCTGCCACATGAGGTTAAGCATTTATGCATAGTGACACCACTTTTGCGTCGGTGCTCGCGAAATGGAAGGAACTCTGGTCTCAAAGAGATTGTACTCGTGGAGTCCTGATTGAAATCAAGCAATTTCATACAGATGGAGGTAGTCTTAGATTAAGTTTTGATCATACTCAAGGAAGAAATTTGTAGTTTGTAGAATTTGACATTGCTAGTTTTGCTCTCTCCTTGCACTGGGGAGAGCTTTTCAACAAAGATTCATCTTAGCTTTTATATGACCAATCCAATAGCTTCAATCTCTGAACCTACTCTGACAAAAAAAAAATCTCTGAACCTTCGAGTTATTGACAAACAGAAACATACCAAGGTTCAGCCACTGATAAAACTGCCACTCCACAAATAACCCAAAGTTCCGAATCAAACCCCGCTCGAAAGTAACTAGGATTTTCCTGATCCAATCATCACGAGGGATGGTCTAATCCAAGTCCTTTTACAAATTTTGTGGACTTAATAGAATCTCCGAGCACAATGCACCGGGACTATTATCGAAAAGATGTTTGAAACTCATAGTATAATTAGGAACCGAAAGAAAGCCGACATATCTGATAAATTAAGGCATGAGATCAGATAACCTCCAGAGCATATGGATTCAAAAAGGCCTCTAAGCTATACATTAAGCTATTAGGAGATCTCCACAGTTGGCAACATCGAAACAGATATCAAATGCCACCATCAGGAAGCCAATTTGCACAAGTTCTATGGAAAATTTTATGTACCTTATTGTAATGCCTCCTCAACTCAACATCCACTAGAAAAAGAAAAAGAAAGGGAAAAATCTATAATGGCCTGACAGGAGGAGGTGCAAAAGGAACTAGACAGGAGCAGCTACATTCTTTTGATGGTTTAAATCTATAATGGTCCCTGAATTCTTCTTGTATATTTTAACATCGTTCACACCACTCCAGAGGGGAGAAGTACGAGTTGTCGACCAAAGACGATGAAACACAGAATCAACTTTCATATTGCATATCGTGGAGGTTCAATAAGTCGTCTGAAGCAAAAAACTAGCAATGCATTAACTACCTTATGACATAGTAGTAGCAAAAATCAGCAAGAATGAAAGTCTGGACTATTTCGGGCAGGACCATGGAAGGCCACAGGCCACAATCTCCCACTATGAATGATTGCGATTTCTGCTAACAAAGGTAGTAAATCACACTCTTACATGTGGTTATTGGGCGGAAATGCCAACGATCATCACCTAGAGAAACAGTGGGCAATTGCTCGAGGTAATTCAGAAACAAAGTGTGAAGCGATTAGTTTAGCAGTTCAGTTCAACTCTCTCAGTGGTGTTTTTGATGAAAAACTGTCCCGGCCTGATATTCTTTAATCGGTCCATCACCAGTGTTAAGAACAAAAAGCCCCATATAGATAGAAGAATTGTGAGACAAGCATGCACCAAGAGGAAAATTTCAAAAGGGAAAACTTCGCGGAGCGAGATGAAGGCCAAGTTCCCATCAGAAAATACTTGGCATTTCTTTTTCCCAGAGTGAGAAATTAAGGGAAAAACTGCTAATACAGCCAGAAGACAAATGCTATCCAATGGTTCCTCATCATCACTACTACTTTCATAGTTTTGACGTAGAGACCGGAGTACAATGCTCGGACTAGAGGTTAGACCAGCTTTCTTTACCACAGCAATTCGCACAGAGGAAGAATTGGATAACAATTTACTCTAGCTCCAGTCCGGTGAACCCACATAATTTCCTGTCTAGCTCTAGTCCCGTGAACCCACATGATTTCCTGTCAAAACATAATAAAAATATGAGTCAATGAACAAGGAAAAAAGACTTGAGTTTGTCACAACCCAACAATATTAATTTCCATACAGTATAGATCCTCATGTAACAACCAAGCGATAAATATTTCTAACGGAAATAGAAAGACGATAGACATGATAGAAAGACACGGAAATATAGCCAGAAAACTTGCAGACACAACCACCATCACATCGAAAAAGTTACTTTATAAAAGTCAAGTCTACTTCCACCAAGGGAGTCTGCATTTTAATACAATCCAAAGCACTTGCAGGGAAAGGGAAGTGCCCAGCCTATCTATCTCAACACATCCATATTCGGAAGAGCTAATGCAATTGAAGAAAACGTGTTAAAAAAATATGACATACCTCCGTCATTCGAGATGTCGCTGGAAGTAGCTTCTGTCAAGGAATCTGTTGGCCTGCCCAGAAATTCCTCAGAAAATTTCCTCTTCTGCATTTTAAATCAAACATATAAGTAAGCTTTTCTCTAGGCCTCAACAACAAAAAGACAATGTCATATTAAATCAACAACTTATGCTCGCTTCAAATCCAAAACAACCATAATAATTCCTAACAAATTACATAGAGAAGAAAAACCAACTTGGTAACATGTATTCCTAAGTAGAGGGGAGATTTAAAGAGCACTAGTGATTCTTTTGAGAAGAATCAAGAGACTACATGGAAGATGATGTAAACCACAAAGCACGTCCATCTTTGCTAATTATCGAATCGAGGTACTATCAGTTTTATCGACAGTGCATACACAATCAGCAAACCAGTAAACCATGCTTATTCTAAGAAGTTTGATAGATACTTGCACTAAGAGTTGGAAATACATACACGTATTGGCAGTTAACAGGCTCGTCTTTTGCATTAGATGCATATGCATTGAGGACTTGATTTGGATAGCATGCTTTTGTCTGCTAAATCCATGTCACCTTATGTGCTTATTCTGTGCCATGTGTATCACCAGACATTTACATGTTCTTGAAGAATCAGCAACTTCAAAGAGTAAGGAGTAATGAAAAATTACTTGAGAACTTTCGGGGACCTAACCATGGATACCCCAAGTAAAGCAAGACAATTGTAAACTTAATCCATACCGAATCAGGGATTATTGATCACAAAAACAGGGCATTTGCAATAGAATATCTTCAAATGAGCCCAGACTTTTGGATATATCCATGAATTATACACAGATTAAAGTACCATATACATCTTATAAGTTGATACATGGGCACCTTATTAAGAAAATGACCAGTTCAGCCAGAACTTATGCATAACATGTTCAAGATTATTCTAATAAGATTCCCACGCTTAAAGGTAGCCAACAAGGAAGCAAATATCCTCACAATAAGAGCGTTACCGACCTTGAAAGCATTGTTCAATGATTCATCGTTACTAGCACAAGGTCGAGTTAGGTCTTCCTCATCCTCAGAATCTTCGTCTTCGATCCAACGGACAACATCTTTGGAATTCCTGCAAGAAAGTTTCGAGGAAGCAACAAGTATAGATAAAATGGATGAAAGATAGTTAAATAAAATGAACAGAGATGCAAAATAGACACGAAACCAAATATAGAAGGGTAGTTTAATAATAACATGGAATACTAATGATTTAATGAGCACTTCATCCTCTTCCTCCAATTTCTTTGTCGGTCAGGGATAGGAATTGGACCACAGAATGGCGAAAATTCTTCAAGTCGGAGATTATGGACTAAAAGGTCTAACAAGCAAGTCATAAACAACCATGAAAGCAACCGAACAAGAATGGCAATGTGAATTCTAAGTAGGATGGTGCCCTATATCCTCGATACAAGAGCTCATAAAACGACCACTGACCCTTCGTCATCATATTCGGTAAGAAGAATGCCGATTTAAATGGGAAACAACTCAAACCTTTGCAGCAGATACCTCTAGCATTGTATCTACACAGATATGACATTTTCTAAGCAACTTGAAATCAATTCATGTCCATGGGAACAAATGATATTTTGCAAATTTTGGCGATAAATCGATAGCATAGTAATGATAGTATCCGTTATGGGGCTGCACAAATCCATACTCAAACAACAGAGAAAACAATACAAAAAGTTCATATAACTTGCATTCATGGAATTCAATTCATCAGGCACCATCTCTCTTGGATTCGAGAGTACTACTCGGCAAAGGGTCCAAATATATAATTTGCCCTAATTTTTATTATAATTGTGTCCAAGATTTTCTCATTTTTTTATTTGGGTTAATAGGGTTTTGTTTAATTTGACGTCCTAATGACCTGATTAGGCAAAATTGATGCCAAAATTGAATCACCTAGGCCTGATTAACTCTAGAAATGATGCTTTCAACAATTTCATATTGGACAGGATTCCCAATTTGGGTTCAAAATTTAAAATTTGCAATCAAATTTTGGTGATTTTTTATTTTTATTTCAAATTATGCAATTGGACTCACCATTATGCAATTCAAGGTCCCAGAATTAATTGTTGTGAAGACACTATGACTTAAAAATGACTAGAAAAAAGTTAATTGCATTTTTGGTTCAATTTGGGATTAATGTTGCCTAATTTTGGGAAAAACATACACCTGATTGAGATTTTTCAAAATTGACAATGTATCCATAAAATTAGATTCAAAATAAGACTAATGACTATTTTTATGGAATTTTCTGATTCCTTTTCTATTTTTCTTGACTTTCTCGCCTATTTTGACTAAAAGAAAGTAAGGAAAAAAGCAGAAAAATACTAAAAAAATTATTTTTTGTTTTAGAAATAGGTTTTTAGGCTTGGACAAGATTCCTAGACCTAATTTTGAAATTTTTGAAAACATGAAAAAAAAAGAGCTAAAATTTAGGTGTCAACAGGCTTTTACATTAACATTTCGGATTCAACTCTTTAAACCAATCAAATGAGATAAAACGTGATTAGAGACTAGTTTTTAACATCTAAGGATACAAAATCATGATTAAAATAACGTTAATATCAACATTAAGTCATATCACATTTTCTAAAATTTCTGGAAAAAAGTGTGATCGTGAATGATATTTACCTGTTTCGTTCGATGATTAAACGAAATTTTCGAAATGATCCGCGCTCCAAGGGTTATTCCTTGACACTTGCTCTTCCTCCTGGTGCTCTTGGATTCGCCGGAACATGTTGCAGTGCACCGAAAAATGCCCAGTTTCATGCCTTGGTGATTAGCCGATCGCCGGTTATTTTAGGTGAGGAAGTTCACTGCCTGAACCGATTTGCCGACGCTTTTCCGCCGGAACAACGTTGATTGCTCGGCTAGGGGAACCTCAACTAACGTTCTATCTAGTTTTTTTTTCTCTTTTCTCACTGTTTCACTGTCCTCTCTCTCTCTTGAATTTCCTCGAACAATTTCCCTTCTCCTTCCTTCTGTTTTTTCCATTTTTGTTCTCAGTTTTTTCCTGTCCAAAGTCTGTTCTACCGACTTTCGATTGGTTGGGGTGGTTAACTGTTGCCAGCTGGTACAATCGATTGTAACGTGCACAAAATAACTGGAAATGATTATTGACGTGGCAGTTTTAATTCGGTTTTCTGGGTTTAGTTTGGTCTGGGCAAAGTCGGGTGAAGAAGATGATCTACCCGGGTTGGCTCGGGTCGACCTGACCAACCCAGCAGACCTGGGTTGGTACAAATTCTCAAATTCGACCCAATTTTAACCGAATTTTCTAAATTTAACCCTAAAATTAAAATCCCCATCGCATTTTGAACCCAAAGAAATAATTTGCCCAAATTTTTATTGTAAATGTGTCCAAGATTTTCTCATTTTTATATTCGGGGTTAATAGGGTTTTGTTTAATTTGATGTCCAAATGACCTGATTAGGCAAAATTGATGCCAAAATTGAATTACCCACGCCTCATTAAGCCTTGAAATGATGTTCTCACATTTCGACAATTTCATATTGGTCACGATTCCCAATTTGGTTTCAAAATTTTTAATTTTCAATCAAATTGTGGAGATTTTTTATTTTTCTGTCAAATTGTGTAATTGGACCGACTATTATGCAATTCAAGGTCCCAGAATCGATTGTTGTGAAGACACTATGACTTAAAATGACTAGAAAAAAGTTAATTGCATTTTTGGTTCAATTTGGGTTTAAGTTTGCCCAATTTTGGGAAAAACGTATACCCGATTGAGATTGTTCAAACTTAACAATGTATCCATAATATTGGATTTAAAATAAGACTAATGACTATTTTTACGGAATTTTCTAATTCCATTTGCTATTTTTCTTGATTTTGTGGCATATTTTGTCCAAAAGAAATTGAGAAAAAAACAGAAAAATGCTAAAAAAATTATTTTTTGATTTAGAAATTGGTTTCTAGGCTTGGCCAAGATTCCTATACCTAATTTTGAGATTTCTGAATTAAAATTTAGGTGTTAACAGGCCTTTGCGTTAACATTTCAGAGTCAAGTCTCTAAACCAATCAAATGAGATAAAATGTGATTAGAGACTAGTTTTCACCATCTAGGGATGCAAAATCATGATTAAAATAATATGAATATCAAGATTAAGTCATATCACATTTTCTGAATCTTCTGGAAAAAAATATCATCGTGAATGATGTGCTCTTCGTCCTAGTGCTCTTGCATTCGCTAGAACAAGTCTCAGTGCGTTGTAAAATGCCAAGTTTCAAGCCTTGGTGATCAGCCGATCGTCGATTATTTCGGGTGAGGAAGTTCACTGCCTGAGCCGATTTGCCAGCGTTTTTCCGAACAAAAAAGCGCTAATTCTCAGATAGGGGAACCTCATCTCACGTTCTCTTTAGTTTCACTATTTTGTCACTGTATCTCTCTCCTCTCTCTATCTGGAATTTTCTCGATCAGCTTTCGTTCTCCTTCCTTCCATTTTTCCATTTTTGCTCTCGGTTTTTTCCTGCCCAAAATCCGTTCTACCGACTTCCGATCCTTTGGGGTGGTTAATTGGTGCCGACTGGAAATTTTCCAGCTGGCACAATCAATTAAAACGTGCCAAAATAACTGGAACTGATTGTTGAAGTGGCAATTTTAATTCGTTTTTCTGGGTTTAGTTTGGTCTGGGTAAAGTCGGGTGAAGAAGTTGATTTACCCGTGTTGGCTCGGGTCGACCCGACCGACCAAGCAGACTCGTGTTGGTCCAAATTCTCAAATTCGACCCAATTTTGACCAAATTTTCTAAATTTAACCCAAAAATTGAATTCCCCATCATATTCCGAACCCAAATATATAATTTGCCCCAATTTTTATTATAATTATGTCTAAGATTTTCTCATTTTTATATTCGGATTAATAGGGTTTTGTTTAATTTGATGTCCTAATAACCTGATTAGGCAAAATTGATGCCAAAATTGAATTACCCACGCCTGATTAACCTTAGAATTGATATTCTCACATTTCGACAATTTCATATTGAACACGATTCCCAATTTGGGTTCAAAATTTTTAATTTTCAGTCAAATTTTGGGGATTTTTTTTTATTTTTATGTCAAATTGTGCAATTGGAATGATCATTATACAATTCAAGATCTCAGAATCAATTGTTGTGAAGACACTATGACTTAAAAATGATTGCAAAAAAGTTAATTGCATTTTTTGTTCAATTTTGGTTTAATTTTACCCAATTTTGGGAAAAACATATACCTGATTGAGATTTTTCAAAATTGATAATGTATCTACGAAATTGGATTTAAAATAAGACTAACGACTATTTTTATGGAATTCTCTGATTCCATTTGCTATTTTTCTTGATTTTCTCGCCTATTTTGACTAAAAGAAATTAAGGAAAAAAGCAGAAAAATGTTAAAAAAATTATTTTTGGGTTTAAAAATAGGTTTCTAGGCTTGGCCAAGATTCCTAGACCTGATTTTGAAATTTTTTGAAAATCTGAAAACAAATGAGCTAAAATCTAGGTATCAACAGACTTTTGCGTTAATATTTCAGATTCAAGTTTCTAAACCAATTAAATGAGATGAAACGTGATTAGAGACTAGTTTTTAACATCTAAGGATAGAAAATCATGATTAAAATAACATGAATATCAAGATTAAGTCATGTCACATTTTCTGAAATTTTTGAAAAAAAATGTGATTGTGAATTATGCATACCTGTTTCATTCGATTATTAAATGAAATTTTCGAAATGATCCCTGCTCCAAGGGTTGTTCCTAGACACTTGCAATTTCTCCTAGCGCTCTTGGATTCGCCGAAACAGGTTTCAATGCGCCGGAAAATGCCTATTTTGAGGCCTTGGTGATCAACCGATCGCCGGTTGTTTCAGGTGAGGAAGTTCGCTGCTAGAGCCGATTTGCTTGTGCTTTTCCGACCGGAAAAGCGCCAATCGCTCGGCTAGGGGAACCTCAACTCACATTCTCTCTAGTTCTCTCTGTTTTCTTACTGTTTCTCTCTCCTCTCTCTCTTTGGAATTTCCTCTAACAGCCTCCCTTCTCCTTCCTTTCGTTTTTTCCATTTTTGTTCTCGGTTTTTTCTTGCCCAAAGTCCGTTCTAGCGACTTCCGATCAGTTGGGATGGTCAACTAGTTTCGCCTGGACATTTTTCGGCTGGCACAATCGATTAAAACGTACCAAAATAATGATTGTTGAAGTGGCGGTTTTAATGCTATTTTCTGGGTTTAGTTTGGTCTGGGCAAAGTCGAGTGAAAAAGTTGATCTACCCAGGTCGGCTCGGGTCGACTCGACCTACCCAGCAGATCCGAGATGTTCCAAATTCTCAAATTCAACCTAATTTTGATCTAATTTTCTAAATTTAACACAAAATTGAATTCCCCATAATATTCCGAACCCAACTATATAATTTGCCTCAATTATTTTTAATAATTGTGTCCGAGATTTTCTCATTTTTATATTCGGGTTAATAGGGTTTCGTTTAATTTGACGTCCTAATGACCTGATTAGGCAAAATTGATGCCAAAATTGAATTACCCATGCCTGATTAACCCTAGAAATAATGTTTTCACGTTTAGAAAATTTCATATTAGGCACGATTCCCAATTTGTGTTCAAAATTTTTAATTTTCAATCAAATTTTGGGGATTTTTTATTTTTATTTCAAATTGTGCAATTGGATCGATCATTATGCAATTCAAGGTCCCAAAATCAATTGTTGCAAAGACACTATGTCTTAAAAATGACTAGAAAAAAGTTAATTGCATTTTTTGTTCAATTTGGGTTTAATTTTGCCTAATTTTGGGAAAAACATATATCCGACTGAGATTTTTCAAAATTGACAATGTATCCATAAAATTGGATTTAAAATAAGATTAATGACTATTTTTATGGAATTTTGTGATTCCTTTTGTATTTTTCTTGATTTTCTCGCCTATTTTAACTAAATGAAATTACGAAAAAAGCATAAAAATGCTAAAAAAAATTATTTTTTGGTTTAGAAATTGGTTTCTAGGCTTGTCCAAGATCCCTAGAGCTAATTCTAAAGTTTTTGAAAATATGAAAAAAAAGAGCTAAAATTTAAGTGTCAACAAGCTTTTGCGTTAACATTTCAAATTCAAGTCTCTAAACCAATCAAATAAGATATAAAGTGGTTTAAAAATTATTCTGAAATTTCTAGAAAAAAATGTGACCGTGAATGATATTCACCTGTTTTATTCGATGATTAAACGAAATTTTCGGAATGATCCGCGCTCCAAGGGTTGTTCCTTCACACTTGCTCTTCCTCCTAGTGCTCTTGGATTCCCAGGAACCAATCTCGGTGCATTAGAAAATGCCCAGTTTGAGGCCTTCATGATCAGCCGATCGCCGGTTGTTTCAGGTGAGGAAGTTCGCTGCTTGAGTCGATTTGACGGCGCTTTTCCTGTCGGAAAAGCGACGATCGCTCAGCTAGGGGAACCTTAACTCACGTTTTCTCCAGTTTTCTATCTTTTCTCACTGTTTCTCTCTCTCTCTCTCTCTCTCTCTCTCTCTCTCTTAGAAATTTCCTTGAACAGCTTCCCTTCTCCTTCCTTCGATTTTTTCCATTTTTGTTCTCAATTTTTTCCCTCCCAAAGTCTGTTTTACTGATTTCCGATCGATTAGGGAGGTTAACTAGTGTCGGCTGGACATTTTCCAGCAGGCACAATCGATTAAAACGTACCAAAATAACTGAAAATAATTATTGAAGTGGCAATTTTAATTCGATTTTTTGGGTTTAGTTTGGTCTGGGCAAAGTTGGGTGAAGAAAATGATCTACCTGGGTCGGCTCGGGTCGACCTGACTTGGCCAGCAGACCCTGTTTGGTCCAAATTCTCAAATTCGATCCAATTTTGACCCAATTTTTTAAATTTAACCCCATAATTGAATTCTCCATAATATTCCGAACCCAAATATATAATTTGTCCCAATTCTTTTTAATAATTGTGTCCATGATTTTCTCATATTTATATTCGGGTTAATAGGGTTTCATTTAATTTGATATCCTAATGACCTGATTAGGTAAAATTGATGCCAAACTTGAATTACCCACGCTTGATTAACCCTATAAATGATGTTCTCAAATTTCGACAATTTCATATTGGGCACGATTCCCAATTTGGATTCAAAATTTTTAATTTTCAATCAAATTTTGGGGATTTTTTCTTTTTATGTCAAATTGTGCAATTGGACTAACCATTATGCAATTTAAGGTCCCATAATCATTTGTTGTAAAGGTACTATGACTTAAAAATGACTAGAAAAAAGGTCATTGCATTTTTTTAATCAATTTGGGGTTAATTTTTCCCAATTTTGGGAAAAACAAATACCCGATTGAGATTTTTGAAAATTGACAATGTATCCATAATATTGGATTTAAAATAAGACTAATGTCTATTTTTATGGAATTTGTGATTCCATTTGCTATTTTTCTAAATGCTAAAAAAAATTATTTTTTTGGTTTAGAAATTGGTTTCTAGGTTTGTCCGAGATCCCTAGACCTAATTTTCAAAATTTTGAAAATATGAAAAAAAAATGAGCTAAAATTTAGGTGCTAACAGGCTTTTGCGTTAACATTTTAAATTCAAATCTCTAAACCAATCAAATAAGATATAACGTGATTAGAGAGTAGTTTTTAACATCTAAGGATACAAACTCATGATTAAAATAACATGAATATCAAGATTAAGTCATATAATATTTTATGAAATTTCTGAAAAAAAAAAGTGATTGTGAATGATATTTACCTTTTTCGTTCGATGAGTAAACGAAATTTTCGAAATGATCGGTGCTGCAAGGGTAGTTCTTAGACACTTGCAATTTCTCCTAGCGCTCTTGGATTCGCCGGAACAGGTTTCAATGCACCAGAAAATGCCTATTTTGAGGCCTTGGTGATCAGCCGATCGCCGGTTGTTTCAGGTGGGGAAGTTCATTGCCAGAGCCGATTTGCTGGCGTTTTTCTGGCGGAAAAGCGCCGATCACTCGGCTAGGGGAACCTCAACTCACGTTCTCTCTAGTTCTCTCTATTTTCTTATTGTTTCTCTCTCCTCTCTCTCTTTGAAATTTCCTCAAATAGCCTCCCTTCTCCTTCCCTCCGTTTTTTTCCATTTTTGTTCTCGGTTATTTCCCGCTCAAAGTCCGTTCTAGCGACTTCCGATCGGATGGGATGGTCAACTAGTTCCACTTAGACATTTTCCAACTGGCACAATTGATTAAAACGGACCAAAATAACTGGAAATGATTGTTGAAATGGTGGTTTTAATGCTATTTTCTGGGTTTAGTTTGGTCTGGGCAAAGTCGGGTGAAAAAGTTGATCTACCCGGGTCGGCTCGGGTCGACCCGACCGACCCAGCAGATCCGGGATGTTCCAAATTCTCAAATTCAACCCAATTTTGGTCCAATTTTCTAAATTTAACCCAAAATTGAATTCCCCATAATATTCTGAACCCAAATATATAATTTGCCTCAATTTTTTTAATAATTGTGTCCAAGATTTTCTCATTTTAATATTCGGGTTAATGGGGTTTCGTTTAATTTGACGTTCTAATGACCTGATTAGGCAAAATTGATGCCAAAATTGAATTACCCACGCCTGATTAACCCTAGAAATGATGTTCTCTCATTTAGAAAATGTCATATTAGGCACGATTCCCAATTTGGGTTTAAAATTTGTAATTTTCAATCAAATTTTGGGGATTTTTTATTTTTATTTCAAATTGTTCAATTGGACTGACCATTATGCAATTCAAGGTCCGAGAATCAATTGTTGCGAAGACACTATGTCTTAAAAATAACTAAAAAAAAGTTAATTGCATTTTTTGTTCAATTTGAGTTTAATTTTGCCCAATTTGGGAAAAACATATGCCCGACTGAGATTTTTCAAAATTGACAATGTATCCATAAAATTGCATTTAAAATAAGATTAATGACTATTTTTATGGAATTTTGTGATTCCATTTGTTATTTTTCTTGATTTTCTCGCCTATTTTGACTAAACGAAATTACGGAAAAAAGCATAAAAATGCTAAAAAAAAAAATTTTGGTTTAGAAATTGGTTTCTAGGCTTGTCCAAGATCCCTAGACCTAATTCTAAAACTTTTGAAAATATGAAAAAAAAGAGCTAAAATTTAGGTGTCAACAAGCTTTTGCGTTAACATTTCGAATTCAAGTCTCTAAACCAATCAAATAAAATATAACGTGGTTTAAAAATTATTCTGAAATTCTAGAAAAAATGTGGCCATGAATGATGTTCACCTGTTTTATTCGATGATTAAACGAAATTTTCGGAATGATCCGCGCTCCAAGGTTGTTCCTTGACACTTGCCCTTCTTTTTAGTGCTCTTGGATTCCCTGGAACTGGTCTCGATGCGTCGGAAAATGCCCAGTTTGAGGCCTTCGTGATCAGCCGATCGCCGGTTATTTCAAGTGAGGAAGTTCGCTGCCTGAGTCGAATTGACGGCGCTTTTCCGGCCGGAAAAACGCCGATCGCTCAGCTAGGGGAATCTTAACTCAGGTTTTCTCCAGTTTTCTATCTTTTCTCATTGTTTCTCTCTCCTCTCTCTCTGAAATTTCCTCGAACAGCTTCCCTTCTCCTTCCTTCGATTTTTTCCATTTTTGTTCTTGATTTTTTCCTGTCCAAAGTCCTTTCTACCGACTTCCGATCAATTGGGGTGGTTAACTAGTGCCGGCTAGACATTTTTCAGCAGGCATAATCGATTAAAACGTACCAAAATAACTGGAAATGATTATTGAAGTGGCAGTTTTAATTTAATTTTCTGGGTTTAGTTTGGTCTGAGCAAAGTTAGGTGAAAAAAATGATCTACCCGGGTCAGCTCGTGTCAACCTGACTTGGCCAGCAGACCCTATTTGGTCCAAATTCTCAAATTCGACCCAATTTTGACCCAACTTTTAAATTTAACCCCAAAATTGATTCCCCATCATATTCAAAAGCCAAATATATAATTTGCCCCAATTTTTTTTTAATAAATGTGTTCAAGATTTTCTCATTTTTATATTCGGGTTAATAGAGTTTCGTTTAATTTGATCTCCTAATGACCTGATTAGGCAAAATTGTTGTCAAATTTGAATTACCCACGCTTGATTAAACCTATAAATGATGTTCTGAGATTTCGACAATTTCATATTGGGCACGATTCCCAATTTGGGTTCAAAATTTTTAATTTTCAATCAAATTTTGGGGATTTTTTTTCTTTTTGTGTCAAATTGTGCAGTTGGACCAACCATTATACAATTCAAGGTCCTAGAATCATTTGTTGTGAAGACACTATGACTTAAAAATGACTAGAAAAAAGTTAATTGCATTTTTTGTTCAATTTGGGTTTAATTTTGCTCAATTTTTGGAAAAACATGTACTAGATTGAGATTTTTAAAAATTGAAAATGTATCCATAAAATTGGATTTAAAATAAGACTAATGACTATTTTTATGGAATTTTCTGATTCCATTTGCTATTTTTCTTGATTTTCTCGCCTATTTTGACAAAAGGAAATTACGGAAAAAAGCAGAAAAATGCTAAAAAAAATTTTGGTTTAGAAATTGGTTTCTAGGCTTGTCCAAGATTCTTAGATCTAATTTTAAAATTTTTGAAAATATGAAAAGAAAATGAGCTAAAATTTAGGTGTCAATAGGCTTTTGCGTGAACATTTCAAATTCAAGTCTCTAAACCAATCAAATGAGATATAACATGATTGGAGACTAGTTTTTAGCATCTAAGGATACAAAATCGTGATTAAAATAGCATCAATATCAAGATTAAGTGATATCACATATTCTGAAATTTCTGGAAAAAAATGCGATCGTGAAAGATGTTTACCTATTTTGTTCGATGATTAAACGAAATTTTCGAAATGATCTGCGCTCCAAGGGTTGTTCCTTGACACTTGCTCTTCCTCCTAGTGCTCTTCGATTCTCCGGAACAAGTCTCAGTGCGCCGAAAAATGCCCAGTTTCAAGCCTCCGTGATCAACCGATCGCCGGTTGTTACAGGTGAGGAAGTTCGCTGCCTAAGTCGAATTGTCGGTGCTTTTCCAATCAGAAAAGCGTCGATCGCTCGGTTAGGGGAACCTTAACTCACGTTCTCTCCAATTTTCTCTCTTTTCTCACTGTTTCTCTCTCTTCTCTCTTTTTGGAATTTCCTCGAACAGCTTCTCTTCTCCTTCCTTCGGTTTTTTTCATTTTTTTCTTGATTTGTTCTCACCCAAAGTCTGTTCTACAGACTTTTGATCGGTTGGGGTGACTAACTGGTGCCCGATGGACATTTTTCAGCTAGCACAATCGATTAAAACGTGCTAAAATAACTGGAAATGATCATTAAAGTGGCTACTTTAATTCGGTTTTCTGGGTTTAGTTTGGTCTGGGCAAAGTCGGGTGAAGAAGTTGATCTACCCGGGTCAGCTCGGGTCGACCCAACCAACCCAGCAGGCCCGGGTTGTTCGAAATTCTCAAATTCGACCCAATTTTGACCTAATTTTCTAAATTTAACCCCAAAATTGAAGACCCCATAATATTTTGAACCCAAATATATAATTTGCCCCAATTCTTTTTAATAATTGTGTCCAAGATTTTGTCGTGTTTATATTCGGGTTAATAGGATTTCATTTAATTTGATGTCCTAATGACCTGATTAGGTAAAATTGATGCCAAACTTGAATTACCCACGCCTGATTAACCCTATAAAGGATGTTCTCTCATTTAGAAAATTTCATATTGGGCATGATTCCCAATTTGTGTTCAAAATTTTAATTTTCAATCAAATTTTGGGGATTTTTTATTTTTTATGTCAAATTGTGCAATTGGACAGACCATTATGCAATTCAAGGTCCCAGAATCAAATGTTGTGAAGACACTATGACTTAAAAATGATTAGAAAAAAGTTAATTGCATTGTTTGTTCAATTTGGATTTAATTTTGCCCAATTTTGGGAAAAACACATACCCGATTGAGATTTTTAAAAATTGACAATGTATCCATAATATTGGATTTAATATAAGACTAATGACTATTTTTATGGAATTTTATGATTCCATTTGCTATTTTTTTTATTTTCTCGTATAGTTTGTGTAAAATAAATTGAGGGAAAAAGCAGAAAAATGCTAAAAAGAATTTTTTTTTTGGTTTAGAAATATGTTCCTAGACTTGGCCAAGATTCCTAGACCTAAGTTTGAAAATATGAAAAAACAAATTGAGCTAAAATTTAGGTGTCAACAAGCTTTTTCATTAACATTTTAGATTCAAATCTCTAAACCAATCAAGCGAGATAAAACGTGATTAGAGACAAGTTTTTAGCATCTAAGGAGACAAAATCATGATTAAAATAACATGAATATCAAGATTAGGTCATATCACATTTTCTGAAATTTGTGAAAAAAAATGTGATCTTGAATGATGTTTGCCTATTTTGTTCGATGAGTAAACGAAATTTTCGAAATGATCCGTGTTACGAGGGTTGTTCCTTGACACATGCTCTTCCTCGTAATGCTCTTGGATTCGCCGGAACAGGTCTCAGTGCGCCGGAAAATGCTCAGTTTCAGGCCTTGGTAATCAGCTGATCGCCGGTTATTTCAAGTGAGGATGTTCGCTGTCTGAGTCGATTTGCCGGCGCTTTTTCGACCAGAAAAGCGCCGATCATTCGGCTAGGGGTGCCTCAACACACGTTCTCTCTAGTTTTTGCTCTTTTCTCACTATTTCTCTCTCCTCTCTATCTGTGGAATTTCCTCGAACAGCTTCCCTTCTCCTTCCTTACATTTTTTCCATTTTTGTTCTCGATTTTTCCCTCCCAAAGTCCGTTCTACCGACTTTCGATCGGTTAGGTTGGTTAACTGGTGCCGGCTGGACATTTTCCAGCGGCACAATCGATTAAAACGTGCCAAAATAACTTGAAATGATTGACGAAGTGGCGGTTTTAATTCAATTTTCTCAGTTTAGTTTGGTCTGGGCAAAGTCGGGTGAAGAAGATGATCTATCTGGGTCGGCTCAGATCGACCCGACCGACCCTGCAGACCCGGGTTGGTCCAAATTCTCAAACTCGACCCAATTTTGACCCAATTTTCTAAATTAACCCAAAATTGAATTCCCCATTATATTCCGAACCCAAATATATAATTTGCCCCAATTTTTTTGTAATTGTATCCAAGATTTTTTCATTTTATATTCAGGTTAATAGGGTTTTGTTTAATTTGATCTCTTAATGACCTGATTTGGCAAAATTGATGCCAAAATTGAATTACCACGCCTGATTAACCCTAGAAATGATGTTCTCACATTTCGACAATTTTATGTTGGGCACGATTCTCAATTTGGGTTCAAAATTTTTAATTTTCATTCAAATTTTGGAGATTTTTTATTTTTTTGTTAAATTGTGCAATTGGACCGACCATTATGCAATTCAAGGTCCCAGAATTATTTGTTGTGAAGATACTATGACTTAAAAATGACTAGAAAAAAGTTAATTGCATTTTTGGTTCAAAAAAAGTTATTTTTTGGTTTAGAAATAGGTTTCTAGGCTTGGCCAAGATTCCTAGATCTAATTTTGAGATTTGTGAAAAAATGAACAAAAAAAAGAGTTAAAATTTAGGTGTCAACAGGCTTTTGCGTTAACATTTCAAATTCAAGTCTTTAAACTAATCAAATGAGATAAAATGTGGTTAGATACTTGTTTTTAACATCTAAGGATACAAAATCATGACTAAAATAACATGAATATCAAGATTTAGTCATATCACATTTTTATGAAATTTCTAAAAAAAAATGTGATCGTGATTGATGTTTACCTATTTCGTTCGATGATTAAACGAAATTTTCGAATTGATCCGCGCTCCAAGGGTTGTTCCTTGACACTTTCTCTTCCTCCTAGTGCTCTTGGATTCACCGGAACAAGTCTCAATGCGCCGGAAAATGCCCAGTTTCAGGCCTTGGTGATTAGCCAATTGCCGGTTGTTTCAGGTGAGGAAGTTCGCTGCCTGAGGCGATTTGCCGGCGCCTTTTCGGCTGGAAAAGCGCCGATGACTCCGCTAGGGGAACCGTAACTCACGCTCTATCTAATTTTCTCTCTTTTCTCGCTATTTCTCTCTCCTCTCTTTCTCTGGAATTTCTTCGAACAGCCTCCCTTTTCTCGATTTTTTCCAATGCAAAGTCCGTTTTACCGACTTCCGATTGATTGGGGTGGTTAACTGTTGCCGGTTGGACATTTTCCAACTGGCATAATCGATTAAAACGTGCCAAAATAACTGGAAATGATTATTGAAGTGGCGGATTTAATTTGGTTTTCTGGGTTTAGTTTGGTCTGGGCAAAGTCGGTTGAAGAAGATGATCTTCCCGGATCGACTCGAGTCCACCCGACCGGGCTAGCAAACCCTGGTTGGCCCAAATTCTCAAATTTGACTCATTTTTGACCCAATTTTCTAAATTTAACCCCAAAATTGAATTCCCCATTATATTCCGAACCCAAATATATAATTTGCCCTAATTTTTATTATAATTGTGTCTATGATTTTCTCATTTTTCTATTCGGATTAATAGGGTTATGTTTAATTTGATTTCCTGATGGCCTGATTAGGCAAAATTGATGCCAAGATTCCTAGACCTAATTTTGAAATTTTTGAAAATATGAAAAAAAAAAGAACTAAAATTTAGGTGTCAACAGGCTTTTACGTTAACATTTCAGATTCAAGTCTCTAAATCAATCAAATGAGATAAAACGTGATTAGAGACTAGTTTTTAACATCTAAGGATACAAAATCATGATTAAAATAACATGAATATCAAAATTAAGTCATATCATATTTTCTGAAATTTCTAGAAAAAAATGTGATCCTGAATGATGTTTACTTGTTTCGTTCGGTGATTAAACGAAATTTTCGAAATGATTTGCGCTCCAAGGGTTGTTTCTTGACACTTGCTCTTCCCCCTAGTGCTCTTGGATTCGCCGGAACAGGTCTCAGTGAGCCTGAAATTGCCCAATTTCAGGCCTTAGTGATCAGCTGATCACCGGTTATTTCAGGTGAGGAAGTTCGCTGCCTGAGCCGATTTGCCGGTGCTTTTTTGGCTAGAAAATCGCCGATCGCTCAGCTAGGGGAACCTCAACACACATTCTCTGTAGTTTTTTTTTTCTCTTTTCTCACTGTTTCTCTCTCATCTCTCTCTTTGGAATTTCCTCAAACAGCTTCCCTTCTCCTTCCTTCTGTTTTTTCCATTTTCGTTCTTGGTTTTTTCCCGCCCAAAGTCCGTTCTTTCCACTTTCGATCGGTTGGGGTGGTTAACTGGTGTCGGCTGGACATTTTTCAGCTGGCACAATCGATTAAAACATGCCAAAATAACTGAAAATGATTGTTGAAGTAGCGGTTTTAATTCGGTTTTCTCGGTTTAGTTTGGTCTGGGCAAAGTCGGGCGAAGAAGATGATCTACTCGGGTCAGCTCGAGTCGACCCGACCGACCTTGCACACTCGGGTTGGTCCAAATTCTCAAATTCGACCCAATTTTGACCCAATTTTCTAAATTTAACCCCAAAATTGAATTCCCCATCATATTCCGAACTCAAATATATAATTTGGCCCAATTTTTATTATAAATGTGTCTAAAATTTTATCATTTTTATATTCGGGTTAATAGTGTTTTGTTTAATTTGATGTCCTAATGTCCTGATTAGGCAAAATTGATGTCAAAATTTAATTTTCCACACTTGATTAACCCTAGAAATGATGTTCTCACATTTAGAAAATTTCACATTGGGTACGATTCCCAATTTAGGTTCAAAATTTTTAATTTTCATTCAAATTTTGGTGATTTTTTATTTTTAAGTCAAATGTGCAATTGGACCGACTATCACGCAATCCAAGGTCCCAGAATTAATTGTTCTAAAGATACTATGACTTAAAAATGATTAGAAAAAAGTTAATTGCATTTTTGGCTCAATTTTAGTTTAATTTTGCCCAATTTTGGAAAGAACATATACTCGATTCAGATTTTCAAAAATTGACAATGTATCCATAAAATTGGATTTAAAATAAGACTAATGACTATTTTTATGGAATTTTCTGATTCCATTTGCTATTTTTCTTGATTTTCTCGCCTATTTTGAACAAAAGAAATTAAGGAAAAAAGCAGAAAAATGCTAAAAAAATTATTTTTTGGTTTCTAAATAGGTTTCTAGACTTAGCCAAGATTCCTAGACCTAATTTGGAGATTTTTGAAACTATGAAAAAAAAAGAGCTAAAATTTAGGTGTCAACATGCTTTTGCGTTAACATTTCAGATTCAAGTCTCTAAACTAATCAAATGAGGTAAAATGTGATTAGAGACCAGTTTTTAACATCTAAGGATGCAAAATCATGATTAAAATAACATGAATATCAAGATTAAGTCATATCACATTTTCTAAAATTCTAAAAAAAATGTGATCGTGAATGATATTTACCTGTTTCGTTCGAGAATTAAACGAAATTTTCGAAATGATCCGCACACCAAGGGTTGTTCCTTGACACTTGCTCTTCCTCCGAGTGCTCTTGGATTCGCCGGAACAGGTCTCAGTGCGCCGGAAAATCCCCAATTTTAGGCCTTGGTGATTAGCCGATCACCGGCTATTTCAGGTGAGGAAGTTCGCTGCCTCAGCTAATTTTTCTTGATTTTCTCGCCTATTTTGAACAAAAGAAATTAAGGAAAAAAGCAGAAAAATGCTAAAAAAATTATTTTTTGGTTTCTAAATAGGTTTCTAGACTTAGCCAAGATTCCTAGACCTAATTTGGAGATTTTTGAAACTATGAAAAAAAAAGAGCTAAAATTTAGGTGTCAACATGCTTTTGCGTTAACATTTCAGATTCAAGTCTCTAAACTAATCAAATGAGGTAAAATGTGATTAGAGACCAGTTTTTAACATCTAAGGATGCAAAATCATGATTAAAATAACATGAATATCAAGATTAAGTCATATCACATTTTCTAAAATTCTAAAAAAAATGTGATCGTGAATGATATTTACCTGTTTCGTTCGAGAATTAAACGAAATTTTCGAAATGATCCGCACACCAAGGGTTGTTCCTTGACACTTGCTCTTCCTCCGAGTGCTCTTGGATTCGCCGGAACAGGTCTCAGTGCGCCGGAAAATCCCCAATTTTAGGCCTTGGTGATTAGCCGATCACCGGCTATTTCAGGTGAGGAAGTTCGCTGCCTCAGCTAATTTGCCGGCGCTTTTCCGGCTTTTCTGGCTGGAAAATTGCCGATCGCTCGGCTAGGGGAATCTCAACATATTCTCTCTAATTTTCTCTCTTTTCTCACTGTTTCTCTCTCCTCTCTCTCTGGAATTTCCTCAAAGAGCTTCCCTTCTCCTTCCTTTTGTTTTTTCTTTTTTTATTCTCAGTTTTTTCAAGCCCAAAGTCCGTTCTACCGACTTCCGATTGGTTGGAGTAGTTAACTGGTACCGGCTAGATACTTTCCAGCTGGTACAATCGATTATAACGTGCCAAAATAACTTGAAATGATTGTTGAAGTGGCGGTTTTAATTCGATTTTCTGAGTTTAGTTTGGTCTGGGCAAAGTCGGGTGAAGAAGATAATCTACCAGAGTCAATTCGGGTCGACTCGACTGACCCAGCAGACCCAAGTTGGTCCAACTTATCAAATTCGACCAAATATTGACCTGATTTTCTAAATTTAACCCCAAAATTGAATTCCCCCATTATATTTTGAACCCAAATATATAATTTGCCTCAATTTTTATTATAATTGTGTCCAAGATTTTCTCATTTTTATATTTGGATTAATAGGGTTTTGTTTAATTTGGTGTCCTAATGGCCTGATTAGGCAAAATTGATGTCAAGATTCCTAGACCTAATTTTGAAATTTTTGAAAATATGAAAAAAAAAGAGCTAAAATTTAGGTGTCAACATGCTTTGGTGTTAACATTTCATATTCAAGTCTCTAAATCAATCAAATGAGATAAAACGTGATTAGAGACTAGTTTTTATCATATATAGATACAAAATCATGATTAAAATAACATGAATATCAAGATTAAGTTATATTACATTTTTTGAAATTTCTTGAAAAAAATGTGATCGTGAATGATATTTACCTGTTTCGTTCGCTGATTAAACGAAATTTTCGAAATGATCCACGCTCTAAGAGTTGTTCCTTTACACTTGCCCTTCCTCCTATTGCTCTTGGATTCGCCGGAACAGGTCTTAGTGCGCTGGAAAATGCCCAGTTTTTGGCCTTGGTGATCAGCCCATCGCCAGTTGTTTCAGGTGAGGAAGTTCGCTGCCTGAGACGATTTACCGGCGCTTTTCCATCCGAAAAATGGCTGATTGCTCAGCTAGGGGAATCTCAACTCACATTCTCTCTAGTTTTCTCTCGTTTCTCACTGTTTCTCTCCCCTCTCTCTCTCTCTAGAAATTCCTCAAACAGCTTCCCTTCTCGTTCCTTCTGTTTTGACCATTTTTGTTCTCGTTTTTTTCCCGCCCAAAGTCCATTCTAGCAACTTCCAATTAGCTGGGATGGTCAATTGGTGTCGGCCGGACATTTTCCAACTGGCATAATCGATTAAAACGTGCCTAAATAACTTAAAATGATTGTTGAAGTGCCTGTTTTAATTCAATTTTCTAAGTTTAGCTTGGTCTGGGCAATGTTGGGCGAAGAAGATGATCTACTCGGGTCGGCTCGGGTCGACCCGACCGACCTTGCAGACTCGTGTTTGTCGAAATTCTTAAATTCGACCCAATTTTGATTCAATTTTCTAAATTTAACCCCAAAAATTGAATTCATCAACATATTCAGAACCCAAATACATAATTTGCCTCAATTTTTATTATGATTGTGTATAAGATTTTCTCATTTTTATATTCGGGTTAATAGGGTTTTGTTTAATTTGATGTCCTAACGACCTAATTAGGCAAAATTGATACTAAAATTGAATTACCCATACCTGATTAACCCTAAAAATGATGGTCTCACATTTAGAAAATTTCATATTAGTCACGATTCCCAATTTGGGTTCAAAATTTTAATTTTCAATCAAATTTTGGGGATTTTTTATTTTTATGTCAAATTGTGCAATTGGACCGACCATTATGCAATTCAAGGTCCCAGAATCAAATATTGTGAAGATACTATGACCTAAAAATGATTAGAAAAAAGTTAATTGCATTTTTTATTCAATTTAGGTTTAATTTTTTTCAATTTTGGGAAAAACACATACCTGATTGAGATTTTTCAAAATTGACATTGTATCCATAATATTGGATTTGAAATAAGACTAATGACTATATTTATGGAATTTTCTGATCCCATTTGCTATTTTTCTTGATTTTCTAGCCTATTTCGACCAAAAGAAATTAAGGAAAAAGGCTAAAAACAATTATTTTTTGGTTTAGAAATGGGTTCCTAAGCTTAGCGAAGATTCCTAGACCTAATTTTGAAATTTTTGAAAATATGAAAAAAAAATGAGCTAAAATTTAGGTGTCAAGAGGCTTTTGCGTTATCATTTTAGATTCAAGTCTGTCAACCAATCAAATGAGATAAAACGTGGTTAGAGACTAGTTTTTAACATCTAAGGATACAAAATCATGATTAAAATAATATGAATATTAAGATTAAGTCATATCACATTTTTGAAATGATTTGCACTACAAGGGTTGTTCCTTGACACTTGCTTTTCCTACTAGTGCTCTTGGATTCGACGAAACAGGTCTCAGTGTGACGAAAAATGCCCAGTTTCAGGCCTTGGTGATCAGCCGATCGCCGGTTGTTTCAAGTGAGGAAGTTCGCTGTCTGAGTCGATTTGCCGACACTTTTTCAGCCGGAGAAGCGTCAATCGTTCGGCCAAGGGAACCTCAACACACGTTCTCTCTAGTTTTCTCTCTTTTCTCACTGTTTCCCTCTCCTCTCTCTCTCTCTCTGGAATTTCCTCGAACAGCTTCCCTTCCCCTTCCTTCCATTTTTTCCATTTTTGTTCTTGGTTTTTTCATGCCCAAAGTTTGTTCTACCAACTTCCGATCAGTTGGGCTGGTTAACTAGTGCTGGCTGGACATTTCTAGCTGGCACAATCAACTAAAACGTGCCAAAATAACTTGAAACAATTGTTGAAGTGGCGGTTTTAATTCGATTTCCACGATTTAGTTTGGTCTGGGCAAAGTCGGGGGAATAAGATGATCTACCCGGGTCGGCTCAGGTCGACCCAACCGACCCAACAGACCCTGGTTGGTCCAAATTCTCAAACTCGACCTAATTTTGACCCAATTTTCTGAATTTAACCCCAAAATTGAATTCCCTATCATATTCTGAACCCAAAAATATAATTTGCCCCAATCTTTTTTATAATTGTATCCAAAATTTTCTCATTTTTATATTCGGGTTAATAGGATTTTATTTAATTTGATGTCTTAATAACCTGATTAGGCAAAATTGCTGCAAAAATTGAATTACGCACACCTGATTAACCCTAGAAATGATGTTCTCACATTTCAACAATTTCATATTGGGCACTATTCTCAATTTGGGTTCAAAATTTTTAATTTTCAATCAAATTTTGGGGATTTTTGATTTTTATGTCAAATTGTGCAATTGGAAAGACCATTATGCACTTCAAGGTCCCGGAATCAAATGTTGTGAAGACACTATGACTTAAAAATGATTAGAAAAAAGTTAATTGCATTTTTTGTTCAATTTTGCCCAATTTTTGAAAAAACTTATACCCAATTGAGATTTTTCAAAATTGACAATGTTTCCATAAAATTGGATTTAAAATAAGACTAATGACAATTTTTATGGAATTGTTTTATTTCATTTGCTATTTTTCTTGATTTTCTCGTCTATTTTGACTAAAAGAAATTACGGTAAAAAGTAGAAAAATATGAAAAAAATTATTTTTTGGTTTAGAAATAGGTTTTGAGTCTTGTCCAAGATTCCTAGACCTAATTTTAAAATTTTAAAAAATATGAAAAAAAATGAGTTAAAATTTAGGTGTCAACAGGCTTTTTCGTTAAGATTTCAAATTCAAGTCTCTAATCCAACCAAATAAGATAAAACGTGATTAGAGACTAGTTTTTAACATCTAAGGATACAAAATCATGACTAAAATAACTTGAATATCAAGATTAAGTCATATCACATTTTCTCAAATTTCTGGAAAAAAATGTGATCGTGAATGATGGTTACTTGTTTTGTTCGATGAGTAAATGAAATTTTCGAAATAATCCGCGCTACAAGGGTTGTTCCTTGACACTTACCCTTCTTGCTAATGCTCTTGGATTCGACGAAACAGGGCTCAGTGCGCCGGAAAATGCCTAGTTTCAAGCCTTGGTGATCAGCCGATCGCCGATTATTTCAGGTGAGGAAGTTCGCTCCCTAAGCTGATTTGCCGGCTAGGGGAACCTTAACTTACGTTCTATCTAGTTTTCTCTCTTTTCTCACTATTTCTCTCTCCTCTCTCTCACTGGAATTTCCTCAAACAGCTTCCCTTCTCCTTCCTTCCGTTTTTTCCATTTTTGTTCTCGATTTTTTCCCACCCAAAGTCCGTTCTACTGACTTCCAATCAGTTGGGGTGGTTAACTGGTGCCGACTCGACATTTTCCAGCTGGCACAATCGATTAAAACGTGCCAAAATAACTGGAAATGATTGTTGAAGTGGCGGTTGTAAATCTGTTTTCTGGGTTTAGTTTGGTCTGGGCAAAGTCGGGTGAAGAAGATGATCTGTCCCGGTCAGCTAGGGCCGACCCGACCGGCTTAGCAGACCCGGGCTGGTTCAAATTCTCAAATTCGACCCAATTTTCTAAATTTAACCCCAAAATTGAATTCCCCATTATATTTCGAATCCAAATATATAATTTGCCCCAACTTTTATTATAATTGTGACCAAGATTTTCGCATTTTTATATTCGGGTAAATAGGATTTTTTTTAATTTGATGTCCTAATGCCTGATTAGGCAAAATTGATGCCAAGATTCCTAGATCTAATTTAAAATTTTTTGAAAATATGAAAAAAAAGCTAAAATTAGGTGTCAACAGGTTTTTGCATTAACATTTCATATTCATGTCTCTAAATCAATCAAATGAGATAAAACGTGATTAGAGATTAGTTTTTAACATCTAAGGATGCAAAATCATGATTAAAATAACATGAATATCAAGATTAAGTCATAGCATATTTTCTGAAATTTCTGGAAAAAAATGTGGTGGTGAATGATGTTTACCTGTTTCGTTCGATGATTAAACGAAATTTCGAATTGATCTGCACTCCAAGAGTTATTTCTTGACGCTTGCTTGTCCTCCTAGTGCTCTTGGATTTGTCAGAACATGTCTCAGCGCGCCGAAAAATGCCCAGTTTCAGTCCTTGGTGATCAGCCATTTGCCGATTATTTCAAGTTAGGAAGTTCGCTGCCTGAGCCGATTTGCTGGTGCTTTTTCGGCTAGAAAAGTGCCGATCGCTCGGCTAGGGGAACCTCATCACACATTCTCTCTAGTTTTTTTTCTCTTTTCTCACTGTTTCTCTCTCCTCTGTCTGGAATTTCCTCGAATAGCTTCCCTTCTCCTTTCTTCCGTTTTTTCCATTATTATTCTCGTTTTTTTCTCGCCCAAACTTCGTTCTATCGACTTCCGATCAGTTGGGGTGGTTAACTGGTGTCGGCTGGACATTTTTCAGCTAGCATAATTGATTAAAACATGCCAAAATAACTGAAAATGATTGTTGAAGTGGCGGTTTTAATTCGATTTTTTGAGTTTAGTTTGGTCTGGGCAAAGTCGGGGGAAGAAAATGATCTACCCGGGTCGGCTTGGGTCGACCCGACCAACCCTGTAGACTTAGGTTGGTCCAAATTCTAAAATTCGACCAATTTTGATCAAATTTTCTAAATTTAACCCCAAAATTCAATTCCCCATCGTATTTCGAACCCAAATATAAAATTTTGCCCCAATTTTTATTATAATTGTGTCCAAGATTTTTTCATTTTTATAATCGGGTTAATAGGGTTTTGTTTAATTTGATGTCCTAATAACTTGATTAGGCAAAATTGATGTCAAAATTGAATTACCCACGCCTGATTAACCCTAAAAATGATGTTCTCACATTTAGAAAATTTCATATTGGGATCGATTCCTAAATTTGGGTTCAAAATTTTTAATTTTCAATCAAATTTTAGGGATTTTTTTATTTTTTTTGTCAAATTGTGCAATTGGACCAACCATTATGCAATTCAAGGCCCTAGAATCAAATGTTGTGAAGATCCTATGACTGAAAAATGACTAGAAAAAAGTTAATTACATTTTTTGTTCAATTTGGGTTTAATTTTGCCCAATTTTGGGAAAAACATATGCCCAATTGATATTTTTCAAAATTGACAATGTATCCATAAAACTGGATTTAAAATAAAACTAATGACTATTTTTATTGAATTTTCTGATTCCATGAGCTATTTTTCTTGATTTTCTTGCCTATTTTGACTAAAAGAAATTACTAAAAAAAGTAGAAAAATGCTAAAAAAATTATTTTTTGGTTTAGAAATAGGTTTCTAGGCTTGGCCAAGATTTCTCGACCAAATTTTGAGATTTTTGAAAATATGAAAAAAAAAGAGCTAAAATTTAAATGTTAACAAGCTTTTGCGTTAACATTTCAGATTCAAATCTTTAAACCAATCAAATGAGATAAAACGTGCTTAGAGACTAGTTTTTAACATCTAAGGATACAAAATCATGACTAAAATAACATGAATATCAAGATTAAGTCATATCACATTTTCTGAAATTTCCGAAAAAAAATGTGATCGTGAATGATGTTTACCTATTTCGTTCGATAATTAAACGAACTTTTCGAAATGATCTGCACTCCAAGGGTTGTTCCTTGACACTTGCTCTTCTTGCTAGTACTCTTGGATTTGACAGAACAAGTCTCAGTTTGCCAAAAAATGCCCAGTTTCAGGCCTTGGTGATCGATTGATCGCCGGTTGTTTCAGGTGAAGAAGTTCGTTGGCTGAGCCAATTTGCCGTCGCTTTTCCGGCCAGAAAAGCACCAATCGCTCGGCTAGGGGAACCTCAACTCACGTTCTCTCTAGTTTTCTCTCTTTTTTCACTATTTCTCTTTACTCTCTCTCTAGGATGTCCTCGAACATCCTCCCTTCTCCTTCCTTCCGTTTTTTCCATTTTTGTTCTCGATTTTTTCTCGCCCAAAATCTGTTCTAGCGATTTCCGATCGGCTAGGATGGTCAACTAGTGCCGGCTAGACATTTTCCAGCTGGAAATTTCTGAAAATCGATTTTCTGGAATTTTCCAACTGGGATGGTCAATCGACTAGACATACTTGATTGAGATTTTTCAAAATTTACAATGTATTTGTGAAATTAGATTTAAAATAAGACTAATGACTATTTTTATGGAATTTTCTGATTCCATTTGACTAAAATAAATTAAAGAAAAATGCTAAAAAATGCTAAAAAAAAATTTTGGTTTAGAAATAGTTTTCTAGGCTTGACCAAGATTCCTAGATCTAATTTTGAAATTTTTAAAAATATGAAAAAAAATGAGCTAAAATTTAGGTGTCAATAGGCTCTTGCATTTACTTTTAATATCTAAGTCTCTAAACCAATCAAAGACGATTCTTATACTATGGGATAAGATGATTTGGAGGAAATAACTTACTCGTGGTCTGCCTGTACGAAGCTATACTTAGAGCAATTAAGTCTAGACCCCTTCACTTATCGGAATGTAATTTGTTACCTGAGGTTAAGCATTTATACATTGTGAGACCTCTTTTGCGTCGGTGCTCACGAAATGGAAGGAACTCTGGTCTCAAAGAGACTGTGCTCGTGGCGTCCTAATTGAAATCAGGCAATTTAAGACAGATGGAGGTAGTCTCAGATTAAGTTTTGATCATACTCAAGAAAGAAATCTGCAGTTTGCATGAATTGACATTGCTAGTTTTGCTCTCTCCTTACACTGGGGAGCGCTTTTCAGTAAAGATACATCTCAGCTTTTATATGACCAATCCAATACCTTCAATCTCTGAACCTACTTTGACAAAAAAAAAATCTCTTAACCTACGAGTTATTGACAAACAGAAACAGACCAAAGTTCAGCCATCGATACAACTGTCACTCCACAAATAACCCAAAGTTCTGAATCAATCCCCGTTCAAAAGTAACTAGGATTTTCCTGATCCAATCATCACAAGAGATGGTCTAATCCAAGTCCTTTTACAAATTATGTAGACTTAATAGAATCTCCGAGCACAATGCACCGGGACTATTGTCGGAAAGATGTGTGAAAGTCGTAGTATAATTACGAATGGAAAGAAAGTCGACATATCTGATAATTTAAGGCATGAGATCAGATAAGTTCCGGAGCATATGGACTCAGAAAAGCCTCTAAGATGTACATTAAGCTATCAAGAGATCTCCAAAGTTGGCAACATCGAAACAAATATCAAATTCCAACATCAGGAAGCCAATCTGCACAAGTTCAAAGGAAAATTTGTGTACCAGATTGTAATGCATCCTCAACTCAACATCCACCAGAATAATTCCTAACAAATTACACAGAGAAGAAAACCAACTTGGTAATATGTGTTCTTAAGTGGAGGGGAGATTTAAAGAGCACTAGTGCTTCTTTTGAGAAGAATCAAGAAACTACATGGAAGACGATGCAAACCACAAAGCACGTCCGCCTTTCCTAATTATCGAATCGAGGTACTATCAGTTTTATCGACAGTGCATACACAATCAAAAAACCAGTAAACCATGCTCTTTCTAAGAAGTTTGGCAGATACTTGCATTAAGAGTTGGAAATACATGCACGTACTGGCAATTAACGGGCTCGTCTTTTGCATTAAATGCACATGCATTGAGGACTTGATTTGGATAGCATGCTTTTTTCTGCTAAATCCATGTCACCTTATGTGCTTATTCCGTGCCATGTGTATCATCAGACATTTACATGCTCTTGAAGAATCAGCAACTTCAAAGAGTAAAGAGTCATGAAAAATTACTTGAGAACTTTCGGGGACCCAACCATGGATATACCAAGTAAAGCAAGACAAATGTAAACTTAATCCATACCGAATCAGGGATTGTTGGTCACATAAACAGGGCATTTGCAATAGAATATCTTCAAATGAGCCCAGACTTTTAGATATATCCATGGATTATACACAGATTAAAGTACCATATACATCTTATAAACTGATACATGGGCACCTTATTAAGAAAATGACCACTTCAGCCAGAACTTATGCATAACAGTTCAAGATTGTTCTAATAAGATTCCCACGCTTAAAGGTAGCCAACAAGGAAGCAAATATGCTGACAATAAGACCGTTACTGACCTTGAAAGCATTGTTCAATGATTCATCATTACCAGTGTGACGCCCCCTACCTTGGGGCCATTAACGTGACGTCCCGTTCGTTATTATCTTTCGTTACACACACGCGGAAGCATACTCGGGACAATCACAATAAAAACAACAGCGGGATTGAGACAACCAGCATCATGAGCAAACCTTGTATTTACAGGACACGCAAATATATTTACAAGCCAACTTATCGAATTTTATCCATTTATACAATAAACATCATGGCTTGGGTGTCCTAAGCCCACTACTGCTTCTCGGTCCTCGCTTTCCCCGAACGCTAACAGGGCTCAAACTCTCCCTGTCGCCGCCGTCCGTTCAACCATCCTATGTATCTGAGGGTAGGAAAAATGGGGGATGAGTCGAGGAGACTCAGCAAGTGAAAACACTAATATCAAGCGAGGATATATCGATCACCGTTAACATAAGTCGGCCATTACCGCACCCGCATCAATGGCAGATCAATAGCAAAGTTCAACAAGAGAACATCAAGCACGGCTACATCGTGCACACATTACAAACCACGGCTCAGTTCTATCTCAAAACAACATCAAACACGAAACATAATCAAATCGAGAAATGAACCAACCACAATCAACCAAACGACCGAGAAACGGTCTAAGCAAACCACGTAACAACGTATCTCAACATCCTTTCCCGATATTAGGGAATTCACTTACACTAAACTGAAACAAGAACTAGAGAGAGAAGAACAGATGGTGAGAACAATGGCCTTGGGGTCTCGGTGGCCCTTTCTTTTCTCTCTCACGGCTTTCTTTCTCTCGATTTTCTCTCTCTCTTTCTCTTTCTCTCTCTCTCTCTCTCTCTCTCTCTCTCTCTCTCCCTTGGCCGAATGGCCTTGTTTCTATTTATAGGGAGACAAAACTTGGGGCCAAACTTGGATGATGTAAGCGCGCGTGTCATCGGGGGTACGAGGTAAGCGATGACCTCATTGATCATGATGATGGCCTCCAAAGTCCAACTATCATTAATGCGAGTCATGATAAAGGTGGCCTCCTAAGTCAAGAACAATAATGGCTTCATAAATGCTTGTGGAAAAAGAAGGCCAAGCAATCAATACAAGCCATTAATTAGGCTTCTTAAACAAGCTTCATTCTTAGCCAATCATTTTCAAGCTTATTTCTCTATTTCGTTTCCCCCTGGTCCGACCTCCGATCAAAGCATAAAATATCTCATTTGAAAACTCAAATGTGTACTTTAAATCACCAGAAGACACCAAGTCCAAATTCCAATGTTTTCATATAGAAAATGCTAAATCCTTGAAATCTGGCAAAACCGAACAGTTTTGCACTGTTCACGAAATCGGACTTGAAATCATAGTAAATAAACTCCGAAAATTCTCAAATTCGGATATGTCATAAACAAGATCTTACCAAACATTTTTCATGAAGAACACAAAATCTAATTCTCTCTGTAAATACCATTTTCAGTCACTCAAAGACAGACTAAAAACAGCTTACTGGAACAGCATTTTATTTCTCAAAATAAGCTCTGTCCAGTATCCAAATCATCTCAGAAAATTCCCAAATTTACATACGTTATATAAAAGAAGTTCTCAACAACTTTCATGAAGGAAACTTTTCTAAAATTGGCCCAGAAAAACTCGTAGAAAATCAAGACGGTGTAAACATCACCGAAATTCCCATTCCGGGCAGTTTCACACAATCTGAAAATCAGGCCATCGTATCACTCATATCAACTCCAAAAATTCTGAAATTAAATCATGTGAAATTTCAAAATGTTTGGAACAACTTTCCAGAAGAAAGCGTCTAGAAATTCGGATCACAAAAGTCTCCCTAAAAATAACAAAATGAAAGGGTACAAATGATCCGAAAACTAGGTTTTCCAAAACAAGATAAAACAATTTAGTTCTGATTGGAAAACCGCCAAACTTAAACCATAGCCATTTCCCAGGGACTGAAATTGAGGATATTACAATTTACCTGCGGCTTCCCAGGCCCAAAAATCGGGATGTGACAACTAGCACAAGGTCGAGTCAGGTCTTACTCATCCTCGGAATCTTCGTCTTCGATCCAACGGACAAAATCTTTGGATTTCTGCAAGAAAGTTTCGGGGAAGCAACAAGTATAGATAAAATGGATGAAAGATAGTTAAATAAAATGAAGAGAGATGCAAAATAAACACGAAACCAAATACAGAATGGTGGTTTAATAATAACATGGAATACTAATGATTTAATAAGCGCTTCATCCTCTTCCTCCAATTTTCTTTGTCGGTCAGGGATAGGAATTGGACCACAGTATGGAGAAAATTCTTCAAGTCGGAGATTATGGACTAAAAGGTCTAACAAGCAAGTCATAAACAACCATGAAGGCAACCGAATAAGAATGGCAATGTGAATTCTAAGTAGGATGGTGCCCTATATCCTCGATGCAAGAGCTCATAAAACGACCACTGACTCTTCGTCACCATGTTCGGCAAGAAGAATGCCGATTTAAATGGGAAACAACTCAAACCTTTGCAGCAGATACCTCTAGCATTGCATCTACACTAATATGATATTTTCTAACCAACTTGAAATCAATTCATGTCCATGGAAACAAATGACATTTTGCAAACTTTGGTGCTAAATTGATCAGCATAGTAATGATAGTATCCATTCTGGGGCTGCACAAATCCATACTCAAACAACAGAGAAAACAATATAGAAAGCTCATATAACTTACATTCATGGAATTCAATTCATCTGGCGCCATCTCTCTCTGGGTTTCGAAAGTACTACTCGGCAAGAGGTCCATAACATCGCCCATCTCTTTAGCCTCAACACTCACCTGCCCAATCCCACAAATAAAAAGGCACTTCAATTCTTCCCAAGGTCGAACGAACTCCAAGAGACCTAACAATTCAAAAAAGAAAAGGCACAATCTTGTACCTCGTCCTGCTTATGCCAGGGCTCGGAATCACGGTGTGGAGTCAGGGGCTCTAAAATTCTCGTCACCCCCGACTCCACCACGTAACGGGGATCTTGCTGCGGATGAGTTTTGATGGTGAGAACAGCAGAGCACTTGGTGCATTTGAAGTAAAACCTAAACCTCTTGATCCCCCCAAGGGCATCTGCCATGCCAAAAAAGCAAGAGAACAATCAACTCTACAGATACGGAAAAACCCATCAGAGGATCATCACAGCTTGAACTTGGATGATGGAAAAAAATAGAACTTGAACTTAATTGAATATGCATCCACCTCGCCGGCGACTTCCTGCTTCCTAGATTAAAGCTTGATCCCCTGGCGAATGTGATTCCCGCAGGTATTGCATATGATGCTCATCGGAAGCATGATCCGAACCCTGATCTGCCGATGAAGGAACTTCTGAACCCGTAGCCTCGAAAGGTCAAAATCCAGCGGATCGAATCTGCAGCACACCTTCCCTCCTCTCCCTATCTCCTTACCTTCCTTCCTTCTCCTCCCAACCTCAAACCAAGACGACGAACGCGAACGCCTTGAAGATGCCACAAGAGATTGATCTCTCTCTCTCTCTCTCTCTCTCTCTCTCTCTCTCTCTCTCTCTCTCTCTCTGAGATCGCTGAGGTTTTGAAGAAGATGGATTGATGAAGCAGAGATCAAGTTATTCTTTGAGAAGAGTTGGTCCGTGGGAAAGAGTAATCTTCTATATTTCTATGTATGATAATAAAGATTATGTCAATCTGTTTATCTTAAAGGTAGCATATATCGTTTAAGATATTCGTAAGGATTACGCATTTTCCACTATTATTGTGAGATTAAAACATTCCTTATGACAATATTAATCTTTGTGGATCCCATTTTTTCTTAAGCATTCTTCAATTGCTTTTCTTCTTTCTCTTTTCTCATTGTACCACTTTCCTTTTTTTCATTTATTTTTTATTTGAGTTTTTTATTATTTTTTATTTTTGAATTTTCCCGCCGGGGGAAACGAATTGGCCGTCGTCGGTGTCTCTTCAGGCGAGCAAGGTGCCCAAAACGACACCGTTTTGGCTCAGATTCTTTGGGGCATTGTGTTGAACACTTAGCGGGCACTAATCTTGACTTAATGTTCTCGAGGCCGCCGATTCGGGCGACCTTTCGGCAACTATTTCGCCGTTCCCTTTGCACCATCATGAAGTTCACATGTTCTAGTATCAGTTTAGTCCTATTAGATTGCCGTCGAATGTTCGTCGGCGGGCAAAAACCGATCTAAAAGAACCTAACCTAGAACTAACTAAAACAGGCTTTTCAAGCCTTCAAATCATCACACAATACACCCTAGCAGTCTAAAACGATCCAAATCATCTTTAGCATAGCATTCAGAGAGAGGATCAACTAACTTGGGTGGCTTATGACCACGAGGGGCACTTCGATGAGGTCGAGGAAGTTCTGGCGAGACGGTTCATGGACAACCGGTTTGGTTTATGCAGGTTTTATCCAACAAAATGCAATCAAATGAGATAAAACGTGATTAGAGACTAGTTTTTAACATCTAGGGATATAAAATCATGATTAAAATAACATGTATATCAAGATTAAGTCATATCACATTTTCTGAAATTTCTGGAAAAAAATGTGATCGTGAATGATGTTTACCTGTTTCGTTCGATGATTAAACGAAATTTTCGAAATGATCCGCGCTCCAAGGGTTGTTCCCTGACACTTGCCCTTCCTCCTGGTGCTCTTGGATTCGCCAGTACAGGTCTTAGTGCGCCGAAAAATGCCTAGTTTCAGGCCTTGGTGATCAGCCGATCGCCGATTGTTTCAGGTGAGGAAGTTCGCTACCTAAGCCGATTTGCCGACGCTTTTCTGGTCGGAAAAGCGCCAATCGCTCGGTTAAGGGAACCTCAACTCACGTTCTCTCTAGTTTTCTCTCTTTTCTCACTATTTCTCTCTCCTCTCTCTCCTAAATTTTCTCGAAGAGCTTCCCTTCTCCTTCCTTCTGTTATTTCCATTTTTGTTCTCGGTTTTCTCTCACCCAAAGTCCATTCTACCGTCTTCCGATCGGTTGGGGTGGTTAACTAGTGCCAGCTGGACATTTTCCGGCTAGCACAATCTATTAAGACGTGTCAAAACAACTGGAAATGATTATTGAAGTGGCCGTTTTAATTTGGTTTTATGGGTTTAGTTTGGTCTAGGCAAAGTCGTGTGAAGAAGATAATCTACCCGGGTCGGGTCGGGTCGACCGGACCGACCCAGTAGATCCGGGTTGGTCCAAATTCTCAAATTCGACCAAATTTTGACTCAATTTTCTAAATTTAACCCCAAAATTGAATTCCCCATTATATTCTGAACCGAAAAATATAATTTGCCCTAATTTGTATTATAATTGTGTCCAAGATTTTCTCTTTTTTATATTCGGGTTAATAGGGTTTTGTTTAATTTGTTGTCCTTATGACCTGATTAGGAAAAATTGATGCCAAAATTGAATTACCCATGCTTGATTAACACTAGAAATGATGTACTCACATTTCAACAATTTCATATTGGACACGATTCCCAATTTGGGTTCAAAATTTTTAATTTTCAATCAAATTTTGGGGATTTTTTTTTATTTTTACGTCAAATTGTGCAATTGGACCGACCATTATGCAATTCAAGGTCCCAGAATCAATTGTTGTGAAGACACTATGACTTAAAAATGACAAGAAAAAAGTTAATTGCATTTTTTGTTCAATTTAGGTTTAATTTTGCCCAATTTTGGGAAAAACATACACCCAATTGAGATTTTTCAAAATTTACAATGTATTCATGAAATTGGATTTAAAATAAGACTAATGACTATTTTTATGGAATTTTCTGATTCCATTTTCTATTTTTGTTGATTTTCTCGCCTATTTTGACTAAAATAAATTAAATAAAAATGCAGAAAAATGCTAAAAACATTATTTTTTGGTTTAGAAATAGGTTTCTATCCTTCGCCAAGATTCCTAGACCTAATTTTGAAATTTTTGAAAATATGAAAAAAAAATTAGCTAAAATTTAGTTATCAACAGGCTTTTGCATTAACATTTCAGATTCAAGTCTCTAAACCCATCAAAGACGGTTCTTATACTATGGGATAAGATGATTTGGAGGTAATAACTTACTCGTGGTCTGCCTGTATGAAGCTGCGCTTAGAGCAATTAAGTCTAGACCCCTTCACTTGTCGGAATGTAATCTGCCACATGAGGTTAAGCATTTATACATAGTGAGACCTCTTTTGCGTTGGTGCTCGCGAAATGGAAAGAACTCTGGTCTCAAAGAGATTGTGCTCGTGGAGTCCTAATTGAAATCAGGCAATTTCAAATAGACGAAGGTAGTCTTAAATTAAGTTTTGATCATACTCAAGGAAGAAATCTGCAGTTTGCAGGAATTGACAATGCTCGTTTTGCTCTCTCCTCGCACTGGGGAGAGCTTTTCAGAAAAGATTCATCTCGGCTTTTATATGACCAATCCAATACCTTCAATCTCTGAACCTACTCTGACAAAAAAAAAATCTCTGAACCTACGAGTTATTGACAAACAGAAACAAACCAAGGTTCAGCCATTGATACAACTGCCACTCCACAAATAACCCAAAGTTCCGAATCAATCCCCACTCAAAAGTAACTAGGATTTTCCTGATTCAATCATCACGAGGGATGGTCTAATCCAAGTCCTTTTACAAATTCTGTAGACTTAATAGAATCTCCGAGCACAATGTACCGGGACTATTGTCGAAACGATGTGTGAAACTCGTAGTGTAATTACGAACGAAAAGAAAGTCGACATATCTCATAATTTAAGGCATGAGATCAGATAAGCTCCGGAGCATATGGACTCAGAAAAGCCTCTAAGCTGTACATTAAGCTATCAAGAGATCTCCACGGTTGGCAACATCAAAACAAATATCAAATGCATTACCATCAAAAGATTGTAATGCATCCTCAACTCAACATCCACCAAAAAAAGAAAAAGAAAAAGAAAAAGAAAATTCTATAATGATCTGATAGGAGGAGGTGCAAAAGGAACTAGACAGGAGTAGCTACATTCTTTTGATGGTATGAATCTATAATGGTCCCTGAATTCTTCCTGTATATTTTAACATCGTTCACACCACTTCAGAGGGGAGAAGTACAACGAGTTGTCGACCAAAGACTATGAAACAAAGAATCGACTTTCAGATTGCATATCGTGGAGGTTCAATAAGTTGTCTGAAGCAAAAAACTAGCAATGCATTAACTACCTTCTGACATAGTAGTAGCAAAAATCAACAAGAATGAAAGTCTGGACTATTTCGGACAAGAGCATGGAAGGCCATAGGCCACAATCTCCCACTATGAATGATTGCGATTCTTGCTAATAAAGGAGGTAAATCACACTCTTACATGTGGTTATTGGGTGGAAATGCCAACGATCATCACCTAGAGAAACAATGGGCAATTACTCGAGGTAATTTATAAACAAAGTGTGAAACGATTAGTTTAGCAGTTCAATTCAACTTTCTCAGTGGTGTTTGATGAAAAATTGTCCCAGCCTGATATTCTTTAATCGATCCATCACCACTGTTAAGAAAAAAAAAGCCCCATATAGATTGCAGAATTGTGAGACAAGCATGCACTAAGAAGAAAATTTCAAAAGGGAAAACTTCGCGGAGCGAGATGAAGGCCAAGTTCCCATCAGAAAATACTTGGCATTTCTTTTTCCCAGAGTGAGAAACTAAGGGAAAAACTGCTAATATAGCTAGAAGACAAATGGTATCTAATGGTTCCTCATCATCACTACTACTTTCGTAGTTTTGACATAGAGACTGGAGTGCAATGCTCGGACTAGAGGTTGGACTAGCTTTTTTACCACAGCAATTCGGACAGAGGAAGAATTGGACAACAATTTACTCTAGCTCCAGTCCGGTGAACCCACATAATTTCCTGTCTAGCTCTGGTCCCGTGAACCCACATGATTTCCTGTCAAAACATAATAAAAATATGAGTCAATGAACATGGAAAAAAACCTTGAGTTTGTCACAACCTAGCAATATTAATTTTGGTATAGTATAGATCCTCCTGTAACAACCAAGCGATACATATTTCTGACGGAAATAGAAAGACAACAGACATGATAGAAAGATATGGAAATGTAGCCAGCAAACTCGCAAACAAAACCACCAACACATGGAAAAAGTTACTTCATAAAAGTCAAGTCTACTTCCACGAAGGGAGTCTGCATTTTAATACAATCCAAAGCACTTGCGGGGAAAGGGAAGTGCCCAGCCTATCTATCTCAACACATCCATCATTCAAAAGAGCTAACGCAATTGAAGAAAATGTGTTTAAAAAAATGACATACCTCCGTCATTCGAGATATCGCTGGAAGTAGCTTCTGTCAAGGAATTCGTTGGCTTGCCCAGAAATTCCTCAGAAAATTTCCTCTTCTACATTTTTAATCAAAAATATAAGCAAGCTTTTCTCTAGGCCTCAACAGCAAAAAGACAATTCCATATTAAATCAACAACTTATGCTCGCCTCAAATCCAAAACAACCATAATAAATTCCTAACAAATTACACAGAGAAGAAAAACCAACTTGGTAATATGTATTCTTAAGTAGAGGGGATATTTAAAGAGCACTAGTGATTCTTTTGAGAAGAATCAAGAAACTACATGGAAGACGTTGCAAACCACAAAGCACGTCCGCCTTTCCTAATTATCGAATCGAGATACTATCAGTTTTATCGACAGTGCATACACAATCAAAAAACCAGTAAACCATGCTCTTTCTAAGAAGTTTGGCAGATACTTGCATTAAGAGTTGGAAATACATGCACGTACTAGCAATTAAAGGGCTCGTCTTTTGCATTAAATGCACATGCATTGAGGACTTGATTTGGATAGCATGCTTTTTTCTGCTAAATCCATGTCACCTTATGTGCTTATTCCGTGCCATGTGTATCATCAGACATTTACATGTTCTTGAAGAATCAGCAACTTCAAAGAGTAAGGAGTCATGAAAAATTACTTGAGAAATTTCGGGGACCCAACCATGGATATACCAAGTAAAGCAAGACAATTGTAAACTTAATCCATACCGAATCAGGGATTGTTGGTCACAAAAACAGGGCATTTGCAATAGAATATCTTCAAATGAGCCCAGACTTTTAGATATATCCATGGATTATACACAGATTAAAGTACCATATACATCTTATAAACTGATACATGGGCACCTTATTAAGAAAATGACCACTTCGGCCAGAACTTATGCATAACACGTTCAAGATTGTTCTAATAAGATTCCCACGCTTAAAGGTAGCCAACAAGGAAGCAAATATGCTGACAATAAGACCGTTACTGACCTTGAAAGCATTGTTCAGTGATTCATCGTTACTAGCTCAAGGTTGAGTCAGGTCTTCCTCATCCTCGGAATCTTCGTCTTCGATCCAACGGACAAAATCTTTGGATTTCTGCAAAAAAGTTTCGGGGAAGCAACAAGTATAGATAAAATGGATGAAAGATAGTTAAATAAAATGAAGAGAGATGCAAAATAGACATGAAACCAAATACATAATGGTGGTTTAATAATAACATGGAATACTAATGATTTAATGAGCGCTTTAGCCTCTTCCTCCAATTTCTTTGTCGGTTAGGGATAGGAATTGGACCACAGTATAGAGAAAATTCTTCAAGTCCGAGATTATTGACTAAAAGGTCTAACAAGCAAGTCATAAACAACCATGAAAGCAACCAAACAAGAATGGCAATGTGAATTCTAAGTAGGATGGTGCCCTATATCCTCGATGCAAGAGCTCATAAAACGACCACTGACCCTTCGTTACCATGTTCGGCAAGAAGAATGCCGATTCAAATGGGAAACAACTCAAACCTTTGCAGCAGATACCTCTAGCATTGCATCTACACTGATATGATATTTTCCAATCAACTTGAAATCAATTTCTGTCCATGGAAACAAATGATATTTTGCAAACTTTGGTGATAAATCGATCAGCTTAGTAATGATGGTATCCGTTCTGGGGCTGCACAAATCCATACTCAAACAACAAAGAAAACAATATAGAAAGCTCATAAACTTACATTCATGGAATTCAATTCATCAGGCGCCATCTCTCTCTTGGATTCGGAAGTACTACTCGGCAGGGGGTCCATAACATCGCTCATCTCTTCAGCCTCACCACTCACCTGCCCAATCCCACAAATAGAAAGACACTTCAATTCTTTCCAAGGTCGAACGAACTCCAAGAGACCCAACAATTCAAAAAAGAAAAGGCACAATTTTGTACCTCGTCCTTCTTACGCCAGGGCTCGGAATCACGCTATGGAGTCAGGGGCTCGAAAAATCTCATCACCCCCGACTCCACCACGTAATGGGGATCCTGCTGCGAATGAGTTTTGATGGTGAGCACAGCAGAGCACTTGGTGCATTTGAAGTAAAACCTAAACCTCTTGATCCCCCCTAAAGGCGTTTGCCATGCCAAAAAAAGCAAGAGAACAATCAACTCTACAAATACGGAAAAACCCATCAGAGCATCATCACAGCTTGAACTTAGAAGATGGAAAAAAATAGACTTGAATTGAATTGAATTGAATATACACCCACCTCGCCGGCGACTTCCTCCTTCCTGGATTGAAGCTTGGTCCCTTGGCGAATGTGATTCCTGCAAGTGTTGCATACGATTTTCATCGGAAGCATGATTCGAACCTTGATTTGCCGATGAAGGAACTTCCGAACCCGTAGCCTCGAAGGGTCAAAATCCAGCAGATCGAATCTGTAGCACACCTTCCCTCCTCTCCCCATCTCCTTCCCTTCCTTCCTTATCCTCCCAACCTCAAACCAAGACGACGAACTCGAACGCCTTGAAGATGCCATAAGAGATCTCTCTCTCTCTCTCTCTCTCTCTCTCTCTCTCTCTCTCTCTCTCTCTAAGATTGCTGAGGTTTTGAAGAAGATGGATTGAAGAAGCAGAGACCGAGTTATTCTCTGAGAAGAGTTGGTCCGCAGGAAAGAGTAATCTTCTATATTTCGATATATGATAATAAAGATTACGTCAATCTGTTTATCTTTAAGGTAGCATATATCGTTTAAGATATTCCACTACTATTGTGATTAAAACTTCCTTATGACAATATTAATCTTTGTCGATCCCATTTTTTTTTCTTAAGCATTCTTCAATTGCTTTTCTTCTTTCTCTTTTCTCATTGTACCACTTTCCTTCTATTCATTTATTTCTCTTTGTTCTCTCTTTTTGTAAAGCAATCCCTTTCACGCCAATATTAGATGAGTTTTTTATGCAATGAGCTATGCAAGCGGAATTGAGTCCATCTCCTTCTTTCTCCATACATTCTTTGGACATGTACTTGAAATTTTGAGATCACAATTTGAATTTAATCATTACTGAGAGAAACTAAGGCTCGATCATTAAAATTGTCTTTGCATCTCATACCTCTCTTTTCTGCACTCGGTTTCTTTGTTCGTTAAACTGGAAAGTTGGACATGGCTTGACGAAATCTTTAGTTTCAGCGAATTTCTGATAGAATTTCTCTACTACATTTTAACTCGTATTGAATTGCTTCTTGTTGTTTTTCTCAATAAACACTTACCATTTGCTATTGCAATATGTTTTTTGTGATGCACGACATGAGTTGAGATGTATGTTTGAGCCTCATAATTTACCCCTTTTGTTCAAATTCAACCATGAGATGTAGATTATTTCCCTGTAATTACTTCCATCACCGGAATACAAAAAAATAAAAACGTCCATCACCAACACAAGCAACTCACGGAGTTGAAGCCCGGATTTGCATAAACCTCCTCCTCACCTAACTAGTCCTCTTCCATCTCTATTTCCTCAAATCAAAGTTCAACTACAAAAAAAAAAAAAAACCCATCTCATATCTCTTTACTCTCTATAAGCTTGTTCCATCCATTTTGCTCTCTGTGTTATTTGTTGTCCCATTTCGCATCAAAACCTTCGATTGATCGATCATGGAGACAAGAAAAACCCCATTAAAGATTCAAACCCAAGACCTGAGGTCCTCACCGAAATCCTCATCAAGCTCATTGGCAATGTCCACTTCTCTATTTTCATCTTCTTGGTCCTGGTCGTCATCGTCATTGGTGATTCACCATCACCTAGTAGCCTCCATATCTACGGCTCAAATCTGCCCCTACTTTCACTATATTGTTTACGCAAACCAAAAATGCCACCTTCAAGATCAACAATCCCATCCTCAAGATCAGCGAGGATTTGCCCCTCCTCGTCCTCGTGGTCTCTCCTACTTCTGCGCTAGTCGTCAAATCTGCCATGCTCTCTATAAGTTTTTTGACAAATACTACCAAGGCTTGAACCATATGATCAAAATTAAAAGGGAATGGAGAGAACTGAAGGAGAAGGAAAACAGAACCCATAAGAAAAGTCAGAGGAAAACAAACAGAACACCACAAGCAAAGAAACAAGGATACTTGAAAAAAAGATGGGACCTACAAAGATTAACATTGTCAAAATATTGCGATAGGGAGTGTTTTAACTATAATGGGAGTGGAAAAAGTGCGACCCTATTCGCAATCAAAGAAGATGTCGTGCAATCTTAAGAGATACAAAAAAAACCAAAAAAAATTCTAATTATCTCTAATATAGGAAAATATTATAAATGATTATCATAATTATCTCTACAAGAAGTATGAAAGGCAGCTGAACGGACCCGTATCCATGTTTAGATACAGCTTGAGATGGGCCTCACAACACGACGGAGATGAGTGCCTAGAGACCAGCAATGGACGAGATAAAGAAGGGGGAGTGACGAATGGGGATGGAAAGATGGTGTTGTTACACGACAGATCTCTCTCTCTCTCTCTCTCTCTCTCTCTCTCTCTCCCTCCCTCTCTCTCTCTCTCTCTCTCAGATCACTAAGGTTTTGAAGAAGATGGGCCAAAACGATTCAAGAAGTGGGGCCCAACCGGAACAGAACCGAACCAACCCGACCCGAAAAACATGGATATGTATTTTGCGTGCAGTTTGGACCAAGTCAATAAACGGGTTTTGGATTCAGGAAATTTCTTTTTTGTTTGTTTTTGTTTTTAGACTACCATATCAATACATGGAAATTATTCGACCCCCAAAAAATTAAATAAATGTCTAAACATAATGCATATGATATTTTATTTGTTTTTTATTTATTTTTTTTTATAATCCAGGGAAGCCCCGTACGGCTGACAGCCGGGGAGTAAACTCTGGGAGTGACACGTGCTAGCCACCACACACATGCACCAGTTAAGTCACCCTGCGGCGCCCGGGATTCGAACACTCAACCTTTTGCGAGAGGAAGAGTGCGCGCTTCAGCAGCGCATGATATTTTATTTGTTCGAACCAAATAAAATCAATAATGCTTGAGCTTTAAAAATTTTCTCGCTATCAATCCAAGCCCGGAAATTATACTCGCTCACGGCAAAATTCACACTATTGGATAAATAAATAAGCGATAATGCTTTCCCCCCACTTTCTCAAACATTGAGTTCCCAATAATATGTAAATATTAAACTAAGCCTTCATCCAGCAGTTTAAATTTGTAAAATAATTTGTAGTGGTTCTTGTACAATTCCTATGTCGTGATAGATACAAGTTTGCTCTAAGTGAAATTCATTTGAAAAGGCACTTGGATTGGAACATATATAGTTGGATGGTAGTAGTTGGATGGTAGTGGTGGTCGGCCATGCATGGTAAGTAATATGTCCCAATTGTGACCTATATCATGCAACTTAGGCTCTTAAAATATCCGGACAAAGCATAGGTTAAGTGCCATTGTCCCTCAATTCCTTAAATGACCATTTCATTTAAATGAATTCGATCATCGACACCAAATAAATTTCCTTGGCTTACTAATCGGCTAGGCGAAATTCGAAATGTCACAGACTAGTCCACCATGAATATAATAGTTGGTTATCTAACGATTTACCCATCTCATACGTATTGAATTATCGTAGAAATGTAAAAACTTGTACTCGTGAAGGTGACCATAATAACGATGATTTGAACACATGAATTAGTGAGAAGACGAATTGCAATTGAACATGGCCAGAGAGAGTAGCACACGGGAAGCATACAACTCTTGATTGTTATTTCTCTATACATGGAGAATTTAATATGATATTGGGTTTACATAGGAACATTCTTATTATTTTATTGTAGATCACAAACTAATCAATTAAATTATTTATTCTCGGCAACATATATCCATCGAGATGATATAAAATCTACAAGGATGCTTAACTAAATTAAGGGCACTTTAGTCTGCCTCCATGAGTGGTCATGGTGGCGTAGCAAGGGCATACATCCCAGTTACTAGCGGTTCCTAGCGGCACACAACTACAATGGGCTCAGTAGGTTCCGCATGCCCTCTTGCACGTCTTCTGCCTCGATGCCAACCGACACCTGGCAGTGCAACTGCAAGCCGGCCCACAATTCTGTAAAAGAATTGTAAAAGAAAAACTCATGGCTAATAACATTGACCAATGATACAGAAGAAAATGTCATATTGAATATAAAGAAATATTTTGTATATACTTCGTTAGTCCATAATTTAACCATTTCAATTCTTGAGAAAGTAATAAGTTGAATATGATATCAAAGCTTTGGTTTATTCTCAATTCTCAATCATCCGAGCTGACCGTACTCATTAATCTGCATAGTGGCTACATCACACTCGTAATAACCATATGGTGGACTGACTGAGAGAGAATGTACTTTTTGTTTTCATTCAAAGGGAATTGCCACGCAATTCTTTATTTCATTGAAATCAGTATATACTTTGCTTTAGGGACACTATTACGTGCATCTCTCTAACATAAAATCTGTTAAGCCGCATTTAGATACCAAGGCACTACCGAATGACGACCACTGAAAAAAGTACTTTGAAGTTTTGAAAAATTAAGAAATATCACACAATCTGCATGTTGATATCTTTATGTTTTGAAGGTTTCAAGTGTTCTGCACAAAATACAAGCTAAACTGTGAAAGCTGCCATAAAAGGGGAACAAGACAATAATAAAAACTAAAGTTTGAACAGACAAACTTTGGAATCTATGGGCATAATCAACATGACTTTATAATGACCGTGTGGATAAAAAAAGAGCAGAGTTTGAAGCATTTTGCAGACGCCCTGAGGGTTCAAGCTATTATCGAGTGAATCTAGTAGTATGTACGAGCTCATTTTTATGTAAATGCTATCATGACAAAACTAAACCAAAATCTCGTAATATACACTAAGGTATCCACATAAAGATATCAAGATTTGCTCGCTCACCTCGGTCTTGGCATTTCTTCTATTTAGGAAACTTCGGGCAAGGATTCGAAAAATGATTGGTCAACAAGAAACAGTTTCAACTGTAAAATTATAATGAGATCAGTAGGAAGTCACATGTAGAGCCATGATCGTAATAAGCAGTTGAAATCCAACAGAAAAGATGTCAACAGAAGGCAAGATGTAGAGGAAAACAAAATTTGCACTCGCTATCGACAATATAAGCATCACAGGACAGGACTGTAGGACAGGCGGCTTGCCATTTCACTAGAAAACCAGAGCTGGCAATAAAAACTCAAATAACTTAGTAGACTATACTGTATGTAGAACTAGGTAACCTGAACAGATTAGGCAATAAAAACACGTAGTTCCTTCATCTACTTTTACGTGAGTTATCTTACAGTTCAAGATCAATTGAGCTGGCAAAAAGCAACTCATGTTAACATATAGCAGTAGTGGTACTACAAATAGGTATGTGGAGTCTAAAATCCTGATTTGAATTACTGTCAAGAAAAAGATTGTCCTTGCGGATCACAAGAAAGAAAACAAGGACCTTTAACAGATAGAAAACGTTGGCTGACATGGATTCTGATCAACAAAAATGTTCATTCCACTGGTTCTTCTAAGTGAAGTGAAACAAAGTTCAAATCCTTTCATAGACTAAGAAGTTAAAGTAGGTGGTAAAACAATTTTTTAAGAGGTGTATCTGTATCAAAGTTTTGTGTGCGAGCAACATACTCTATACGTCAGCAAAGTTGCACTCTCTTGAAGGTATCATAATTCTCATGCACATAATTAGGCAACATGGAGATCTCTTCCTCTAGCAGCATTATTTACTACTTCTGCTACACCCCTTATAGACTTCATCTGCTCTTCCTGTGGTTTTTGGCTGCTTGATCGGTGACATTGCTTTGAGGTTTAAAGTCAACAGAATTTGTAAGTGAGGCTACATTTAGGAGTTAATCTGAAATCAAAACTGATAAAGGGTAACTTATAATGCCATTATTGGCACAAAACTTTATACCAAGATTCTCCTAAAACATAGAACAAATCGTAACAAAAAATTTTCTTTCAAGTCAACATAATTTGTTAGTGTATGCAAGTTGCATGATTATCTAGTTCATGCGAATTTTACCAGTTACTTGGAGTTCCTTGATTGCAGTATCCAATGTTCTCAACATATTATATAATCGAAGTTAATTTACTGTTTTAGATATTATTCAATCCCAGACATATGATTTACTTGGAGTTCCTTCATAGTTTTTTTTTCTATACCAATAGGTGAATTTTGAATCAGTGCACCTTTGAATATATATTCCCAGCAAAATTAATGTAAAACTAATCCATGCAACTTAGGGAAGCACACTAGTTAGTTATTCAACAGGATCATCTTTGTCTTCATTATACGCCCATCACCAATTTCGGTCAAAAAATGGGTTATTCTTCTGGGAAAGGAGAAAGAAACAAAGATACCGTAAACTCAATAAATTCACATATTCTAGCACAAAAAGAACTCTTTTGTTTGCTGGTTCATCCATTCAATAAAAAATGTTGGCAGTAACTTAATCAGTTGAGGAGATGAAACCTTATAGCTTCACATCCATGATTCCAACACCGGCATGACTACTTGAAGCCATTCGGCCAAAGTTCAATTTAACACAACATGCTCATCATTGAAATTTGAAACTGACTAGTAACAAATAAAAGAAAATTATGAAGATACCACAAAGAAAAGTAGCCGGATCGCCAACAACGGCGGCGGCACGAGCTTTCTTCTCTGCATTAGCAATCTCTGCTCGCAGCTTCTCCAACTCACGGGCCGTGGAAATCAAGTTCTGCTCCATCAAATAATTCTTGGTGCTTCCTTTCTCATCATTCTTAATAGCATCTCTGGACACCGACAAAACATGTGCAAAATCAAACTTCCACACTGGAATGCGGCCCTTCAAGAGGACAACCGGATGCATAACGATAAATCCACACCTTGCGCTCTGCACTTCCTGCTTCATGGTCTTGATCTCTGGCCGCAGTGCTGGCACCTGCTATAGCTCAGCTGTCGTCCTAGCCAAATCTTGAGTCATTGCTTGCACCAGGCCAGGAAACTCTTGTCATACACGCCTGTAAGCTCCTCAATATCTGCATTGACCCGAACAAGCTCAACCCTCATAGCCTCCACTGTACGCAGACCCACTTCCAGCCTTACTGATTTGTCAAACAGTTCCCTCATCCGAACATGCTTTTCTGCTCGTGAGGAATCCGGGATATGTACCCATTTTTCGAAACTCATATTGGGGGGCTTCCCGTTCCTGCTTAAGCACAACATGCATCTCGAGTAACCTCTAAATATCCACCAAAAAGCCCTTGAATATCTTCGTGTTGAGCAGCGAGATGCTGCTCGATAATGGCAGGGTGAGGAGGGCGCCGTCCCGGTCCTATGCCGAGCTGGGATACGCTAGACTCCTCTAGCAAAGGTGGATGCGGAATTGAACCTAGGCCCTCTACCAAATGGAGGCTCAAGGATGGAAGGAGGAAGGCCCGCATGCATTCATGAGTCGTGCCTTTCAGTGATAATTATACCTAAAAAAGACTCTGAAAATCATAAAAAGATCATAAGGCAGCCATTGAAAGACTCAAGAAGAGAGAGATTGCCCATTCGCTTGAATTGTTTAGGTGTTTTTTAAAATTCATTAACTCCGGAAGAGATTCATTTTCTCTATACGAAATTTTTTTTTATTTTACTTAAAAAATTTCGTTTGGTATCGAACGTTCCATCAACGGTATGAAATTCCTATGAAACGCTCGGGATGGGATCTCCGACGCTAATTGCCCATTTCTCGCTCTTTTTCCTTGGTGTTGATGAGCGTTATTTGTGACTTGGCTCCGTAAAGACAACTTTCCCCCTAGTCAATTGCAATTGGGCAGTACTCCGTCGTACGTTCCACGCCCCCTTGAAGTGTGCTCAGTACTAGTAGTGCTTGAAAGTATATGTATCTAATTCGCTCGGATGACTCGCCCTGAATCGCAACAACATCACCATCAGCAGTTTAAAGAGTCAACACAAAGATGCAGTCTACAGCCATACTCTCATCCTTCCTTTAATGGAAGCAGCGTGTCTTCAATCACTATCCATTAAAAGCTAATCTAATAATCGATCCCCGCTTCAGTCAGAAATTACAGCGCAGACAGATATAAAAAAAAGGATTTCAGCTAATACAGCGAGAAAACGGATGGCATCCTTTGCAACTCAATCCCCATCATCACTGCTTAGACCACCAGCTCCAGTGATCCAACAGGATTTCCTGTTAAACATAACAAAAATTATGAGTCAATGAACAAGGAACAAAGACATGAGTTATATCACTTAGATGCTTTCCACACAATATGGGTCCTCATGTAATGACCAAGCAATATCTATTCCCAACGGAAAACAGAAACACCACAAACACGATGGAAAGACAAGGAAACCTGACCGGAAAGGTCACCGAAACAACCGCCGTCATATGGAGAAAGTTACTTTCTAAAAATCAAGTCTACTTTCACGAAGGGACATTGCATTCAATACAATCCAAAGCACTTGCAGGGAAAGGGTAAGGGTAGTGCCAAGCCTATCTATTTCCACACATCCATCATTCAGACACCATAAATCCCAACCTAGGAGAGCTGACTTAATTGAAGAAAACATGTTCGAAAAACGTGACATGCCTCTGTCATTCGAGATGTCGCTGGTGGTAGGTTTTGTCGAGGAATCCGTTGGCTCGTCCGGAAATTCCTCGGAAAACTTCCTCTTCTGCATTTCAAATCAAACCAGCACAAAAGTAAGCTTTTCTCTAGGCCTCAACAACATGAGACAATTCCAATTAAACCAACAGCTCACGCTCGCATCGGATCCAAAAGACCTGCTAAGTTATCCTAACAAATCCCATGAAGAAAAGGAAACCGTCTTGGTAATATGTAATCTTAGGTAGAGGGGAGATTCAAGCTACACTAGCAACTCTTTAGAGGAGACTCAAGAAAGCACGTGGAAGACGATGTAAACCAACAGAGCACGTCCACCTTTCCTTATTATCGAATCGAGGTACCATCAGATTTATCGACGGTGCATACGAGATCAGCAAACGAGTAAACCGTGCTCTTTCCGAGAAGTTTGGCAGATATACTTGCATTAAGGGTCGGAAGTACAGGCACGTGCTGCTGGGAAATTAAGTAGGCTCGCCTTTCGCATTAGATGCAAGTGCATTGAGGATTTGATCTGGATAGCATGCTTTAACCCATGTCGCCTTAGGCGCTTATTTCCGTGTCATGTGTATCGCCAGACATTCGCATGCTCTTGAACAATCATGCAACTTCCTTCAAAGGGTAAGGAGTAAATGAAGAATTACTCGAGAACTTTCAGGGCCATACCACGGGAAGGATACGACCCAGCGAAGCAAGACGATCGCAAACTCAATCCACACCGAATCAGGGATTGATGGTCCCAAGAAGAACAGGGCATTTGCAATAGAGGGTATCTTCAAACGAGCTCAAACTTTTAGATATATATAAATGCATACGACGTCGTCATCCTACAAACCGATACAGGGGGTGGTGGGGGTTGGGGGGGCACCTTCTTATTAAGCAAAAATGACCAGTCCAGCCAGAACTGATGCAAACAACGTCCGAGGCAGACAGTTCTAATGAGAAGATTCCCGCAGCATCAAGGGTAAGCCGACGAGGAAGCGACTAATATGCAGACAACAAAAGCATAACTGGACCTTGAGAGAGAGTCGAGGATAGTAAATAGTTTAAAAAAAAAAAATAACATACCTTGATGATGGAATTCATCTCATCAGTAGTAAGCGGGGGGGTGAGAATATCCATCTCTCTCTTGGAATCGGAGGCGGAGGCGGAGGCGGAGGGGACATTGCCCATCTCTTCGGCCTCACTCGTCGTCGTCCTTTTCTCATTCTCCTCCTCCTCCTCCACCACCTGCCCAAAATCACAGCAAACAAGTAAGTAACGTTCAAAATTCTTCCCCAAAGCAAGTCCGACCAAAACCCTAAGAAGGAACCCAACAAATCAAAAAAGGGGCAGAATCCTCTCTACCCACCACCCTAGTCGCCCCGGACTCCACCACGTAACGGGGATCCTGCTGCGGATAAGTTTTGATGGTGAGGACAGCAGAGCACTCGGTGCATTTGAAGTAAAACCTAAACCTCTTGATCCCCCCGGCCAAGGGCGTCTGCCATGCCAAAACAAACAAAAACAAAGAGGAAGAAATCAACTCAACAGATACGGAAAAAGCAACCCCCACCATGCCACGCCATGCAATGCACCAAAGCAATCATCATCGTCACAACAGAATTGGAATTGGAATTGGAAGGCAAGCGCACCCCCACCCCACCTACCTCGCCGGCGACTTCCTCCTTCCTGGAATGAAGCTTGGTCCCCTGGCGAATGTGATTCTCGCAGGTGTTGCATCGGATGCTCATCGGAAGCATGATCCGAACCTTGATCTGCCGATGAAGGAACTTCCGAACCCGCAGCCTCGAAGGGTCGAAATCCAGCGGATCTAATCTGCAGCACACCTTCCCTCCTCTCCCCATCTCCTTCCCTTCCTTTCCTCCCTTCCCTTCCCTTCCCTTCCCTTCCCTTCCTCACCCTCTCCCTCTCCCTCGACTACCAAAACCCAAAGACGACGAACGCGAACGCGAATGCTTACGCTTTGAAGATGCTACACAAGAGGCTCTCTCTCCCTCTCTCTCGCAGATCACCGAGGTTTTGATGAAGATGGGCGAAATCGATTCTACAAGAAGCAGGGTCCGACGGGAACCGAACCCACCCGACCCGTAAAAAATGGATACGGGCTTTGTGGGTGGTTTGGGCGTCTTCATTCAATTTAAGATGTAGACAAACCGAATTTTACGCTTCAAGGCCGCCATTTCAATACAAGGTAATTGTATTCGATAACAAAAAAAATTACAAAGGAAATTGTAGCTTCAAAAAAAAAAAATAAGCAGGGAAATTTATCTCCAAAACAAAAATACAATGATATTATTATCAATTACCTTTTTTTGTCATGGGCTAAACGATCCGACGGTCCAAAAAGCCCACCTAAAATCTGGAAAGCTTGAACTAAACATTCACACGATCAATTCAAATCCATGAGTTCAACGATTAAAATTGGGTAGGAATCGACAAGCGTACTCTTCTATGGATGACGTATTTTTATACGATGGATATACTCTCGACGCTTGAATTTTGACGACTTCTTTAGTCGATTCATTTTATGAGAAAATTAAAGATTGACCCGACCTCTAAACAAAAATATCAATAATTTGCATCTACATATTAGAAGCATTTTCATTTTAATGTAGGCCCTCATAAATTGCACTTTAATTGGCTGACGTCAAATGGGTTTTAATTAGGGAGGCTCCCCGAGCTTAATTAAATTATCCGGACTAAGGTGGTCGGTCCCATGAAATTCGACCAAGCCTTTAATCTTCCCTATCGGACAAAAATAGATTGCTTGTGCTATCCACGTGGGGAGCGCCAAATTTAGGAAATGTTGCATTATCCGATCAAGATTGGGGGGAAATAAGAATATTATCCTTGAGAATTTTAATTGCGCATTAGAATAAGAAGTAATGGGCATACTTTTGGTCCAAAGTCTATATATAAACTCGAGGTTTTCTCAAAATTAGGGGAGGCCAGCACACGCAAAAGAGAACGTTGAAGGAAAGTGAAGGTTTCCCCATTGCCGCCAGCTCCTCTTGCTCCCATGACTGAGACGTGAATGTATTGTATTGTTTAATATGGCTCATATTTTCATTCATATTGTTTAATATGGCTCATATTTGTCGTTGAACGTATTTTATCACAACACGTGTATACTAGCGTCAGTGTCGACAACTTTGCTATTACATGTCAACAAAAATCGTCCGGCAAGAGAAAATGTACAACGGGATATTTGCTAAAAAGTTGAAAGAGGCCGTTTAACATAAATAAATATAGATGGCAATTTTAATTTTTGGACAATGATAGAGGAATAAAATGTCACATTATTCCTTAAATAAAATAAAATAAAAACGCCAAAACTTTTCCTTCCACAATTCTCTAATCCGGTTTTATAAATTACATTATTCTCTAGTTTGTGAAAGGGAAGAGGCTTGCTCATTACAAAGTGACTTTAGTCGTCAATAAAATCTTTGGAAACTCGCATTGCCCACTGGAATCTGATTGTTTTATAAATTACATTTTTGGGACCCCATGCACTACGCTGGTTTCTCGCGGGTGGGTGGCGGGAAGTTTTGCCATTTCCCGATTTGAGGTTGCACATCCTACTCGTACTACTACTACGCCTACTCACATCGCTCTCGGTCGCTCTGTCGCTCTGTCCATCATCATCATCATCTTCATCGACGATTCGTCAGAGACACCGTTCTCTCTTCCTCTCTCTCGTCCTCCCTCCTCCCGCACAAGTCCCACCCTCTCTCTCCTTTTCTCCTCCTCCTCTGCCTCCAACTACTCCGCCGATAGCTCTCTCCGAACTCCTCCTCCGCCCCCACCCATGGCCGACGCCGGCGTTGAGAGCAATCCTCTCTTGCAGGACTTTGAGTTCCCTCCCTACGACACCATTGAGCCCAGGCACATCCGTCCTGCGATTGACTATCTCCTGAAGAAACTGGTAAAAAAAAAATGAACGTCCTTGTCTCTGTTTGTTGATGCTGTCGTTTGAGGTCTTGGTGTTGTAAATGTCTTTATGCCGCAGGAGGGTGATTTGGAGGAGTTGGAGAGAACGGCGGAGCCATCGTGGTCGAGGCTGGTGGAGCCGTTCGAGAAGATTGTAGATCGATGGACGGTAGTCTGGGGGATGGTCGATCATCTCCTGGCCGTCAAGCATACCGCTGAGCTGCGTGTTGCGAGAGACGAAGTCGAGGTAATTTTTTTTTTTCACTTTGTGTTGCTTCACTTGGAGTGGGATCTTCTTGAAATGACATTGGGTGATGAAAAGGGGCGTAGTTCGAAGATTTAAAGTTTGTTCTTGAAATGTCGCTCTCGCTGCTTTTGGATGAGTGCCTTTTTCAATCCAGCATGCGATGCCGATCAATCCATTTTTTTCTGCTTCTGCTTAGCTTTCGTGGTTTTCTGAGTGATGCTTTCCTTGTCTCCATTTTGTAACGCAGGCAGAGAAGGTTAAGTTCGATCTTAGACTTGATCAAAGCGAACCTATTCACAACGCTTTCAAAGCTCTTCGAGAGTCGCTCGATAACAGACCCACAAAAAGATTAAAAGAGTCACCCGATTGGAAGATATCGACCGATGCTCGAAAACGGGTTGTCGAAGGTGAATAGTTTGCGTTGCTCTTTCTGTGGTGATATGACAGTATCGTTCATTTCATTGATCTCATCATCGTTTCCCTTTTTAAGTTTGCATAGTGATGCCCGTACCTTGGCTTTTGAAAAAATTTTGCGTTGCAGACCAAATAAGGAAAGGAGTTCTCAATGGGGTTGCCTTGAAAGACGGTAAAAGAGAAGAGTTCAACAAAATTGAGCAGGTGATGTGTTTTATCAATACGTCCAATAAATTAAAATCTGTTGGTTGGTGATGGTGATAATGTAAACTGTTTTTCGCCAATGTACGAACGACAAACATGATATTGTGTGATTTTGTTGGCTCTATATCAATAACACGTATCAAAACTTTCTTAATATATCTCCTTATCCCTGCTGTCGGGGGATAATTTGCTTTAAATTCATGTGTGTAGAAACTAAAGTTTGCTGTGACTGGTGGAATTGAACAGCATGTGATATCTGAGATGATGAAGGCACTTTTGCTATAGTTTGAGGGGTGTCAGATATGAGTTGCTCTAAATTCTAGCGTCTGAGTGATGGGAATTACTCAATTTTGAAAATCTGTTAGTAGTGGCATTGACTGTATTTTCTTTATGAGCAAGAAAGTAGTAGAGTAGATTACGTTATTTTAACATTTCATGTAACAGCCCGAATTTTGATGTAATTTCCGGGATCAATAAAATTGATATTAACTCGCATTTCATTTTAGCCAGTCTCGCCCAGAGCTGATCACTCTCGGGATACTAACCAATGGGGCATGGCTAACTAGAAAACGGTACGTGGACCGGGGACCTTGTCGTGAAACGGACACCGATCACGAGAGACGCTGAGGGAATATTCTGGGCCAACGTGGGCCGATCGTAGAAAAGGGTAATGGATTGAGTTTGGCCAAGGCCAACGATGTATAATAGGGACGCAGGTGATTCTGCAAGACCGAAAGTACACGTGGCCAACCAGTCCTGAACCTGAACTGAACGATCGTGACCCTTGGAACTAATAATAATTTCTCATTCTCTTAATGATCGAGACCGTTACGACACAGATAACCCTAGGTCGATACGCGTAACTTCTAAACAGCCGCCTGTTAGTGAGAGACCCTGAAACTGAAAATTTAGCGAGTTTTATTCGCGATATTGGGCCCGGATTTCGATGTCGATTTTCGAAGGCTTAAGAGACTAATTTTGGAAATCTGACGTCATATTATACTGGCCACGCACATTTGGGGCTAATCTAGCCAAAGATTGAAATTTTGACTGAAATTGGGGAAAATTACAATTTTGCCCCTGTGGGTGTCGGTAATTAATTCTGGGGCCGTTTGAGGTTATTTTTCGAGGCCGACACCATTTTTGAGTGGCCACGCATACCGGGAGTCGTTTCGGACAAAAAGTGGAATTTCGACAAAAATTGGAAAAATAATATTATTTTATTCCCGGAACTTCGCAGTCGATTTTCGGGGGCTTAAAAAGTGAATTTCGCGATTCCGACACCGGATTATGTTGGCCACGCATATATGGAACGCGTATGTGCAAAAATTGGAATTTCGCCCCGGGGCCGGAAAAATGACAATTTTGCCCCCGGGCTAATTTTTGGTCCGAAAATTTGGAAAAAAAATTGAGATAATTCTGGATAATTATCAGATGTGATTTTTTGGGACAATTGACCTTTTTGCCCCTCCCTTTTTGGATAAGGATTAATCTAAACCCTTGGATGAGGGGTATTTTGGTCATTTTTGTCTAAATTTGACACTTGGCACCCCTAGTCTACAATGTTTGACTAAGTTGGACTGTCCTCTCTCTCTCCTCAGTCCCCCCTACGTGCAGATCATCTTCCTCAGCTCATTCCTCTCCATTTTCCCCTCTTCCTCTTCCATTTCAGCTTTGTTTTTGTGTGTTTCTGTCCTTTTCGGTACTGTTCACGCCGGAACAGTACCGGCCGGAGTTGCTGGACGTCCTCAGCCACCATCCTGCATCACCTCAGCCCTCTTTGCCCCTAAAACAGCCACCATAACAGCCATTTCCAGCTTGTACAGAAAATTCCAGTCGCGAACCGCACTCGTCGGAGCTTCGCCGGAGCTTCGCCGGAGCACGCCGCCGACCGCCGTGCCTCGCCGTCAACCCCCCTTAGTCCCCCGCCTCAACTCAGCCCCGGTTCAGCCCCCTTTTTCTTCCCTTTTTCCCTTTTCTTTTTCTGTTTTCTGGGTTTTTCTTAATTTTCAGTCCGTGAATAGTGACGCCGGAGCTTCGCCGGACCTCCGATCGCCGAACCGTCGACACCCGGGCGTTCAGCAGGTCCATACGTCGCCGTTGCACCCAGTCCGTACAGTGTCCGTACGGAAGTTACTGTTCACTCCGTACGGATTTTACTGTTCATCGCCGGAAAAATCGTTTCGGCCGTCGTCGGCACGTCGCCGGCCACCGTTTTCCGGCCGTTCTGTGCAGTCCGTACGAAAAGTACTGTTCACCGGTTACTGTTCCCCCCGGTTACTGTTCACGGGTTACTGTTCACAGGGTACTATTCACGTCCGTACGTGTCGCTGTCCCGGGAATTCCGCCGCCGATTGCACTATTTAGCAGTGATTGGCCGCCATTCCCCTTCGGCGTGACCCTTGATTAGGTGAGTAAGATTCCTAAACTTGGATTAGGACTGATAATGCGTTTTTCTGGACTGGCTGGGATAGTATCAGTGTGAATTTTAGACTGGGTTGAGGATTGACCGGTGGAAATCATTATTGGAAATTTGTGATAATTCATTGAGGAATTATTAGGGAAAAAATTGAGTTAATTGATCAATTTAGATGTCTATTGGAAAATTACCATGTGTAAGATGTCTATTGGAAAATTACCGGGTGTAATTGAGATGATGACTGATTGTTCGTAAATTGTGATTGATTGTGATTGAATTTTATTGGTACTAATGGTGCATTGCATTGCATAACATGGACACGCATTATGTATGCCTAGAGTGCGGCATGTGATGAAATTGTGCGAGAATGCGTGTCTGCCATGAGTGTGTGATCACCTAAATTACCCCGAAGCGTTATACGCTGGGTCTAGATAATAATGAATCGTGTGATCACCTAAGGACCTACGGGTCGTGACCTTCGGGTCTATTCCGTCCTCATGCACTTTGAAGCAGGACGATGCCCGGTACGTCCGGAAGGCGACCATCCTCATGCACTTTGAAGCAGGCTCTGGTTCGCAAGGAGAACAGTGTTGCGCCTCATGCACTTTGAAGCAGGCTAGAGACACTGGGCCAGATCGGATGCTGCGCCTCATGCACTTTGAAGCAGGCTAGACGCACCGGGCCGTGAAAAATTGATGACTCGAGTTGTAATAATAATAAATTGGGCAGTGTGCCAGTGTGCCAATGTGGGCCAGTGGGCCGGGAATTGCACGTGTCAAGTCCATGACATTTGCATACATGAACATACATAGACTGGCATGCGAGAATGTGAAAATCGGTGCATAAGCATGTGATTGGCATATATGTGAATATGAGTGCCGCGTATGTACTGTGGTTGTTATATATCGAACTGCCTATCCTGCAGGGTCTAGGAATGATTTGTTATTGTTGAATTGTGATTTAAATATCTGTTTTCCGGTCAGGAGATTGCATGTTAGCCTAGCCTAGGTTTAGGGGTTGAACTCACTGAGTTTATCTCACGGTTGTGTAAACCGAAACATTTTCAGACCCCCAGCAGTAAGATGCCGAGGTCACCACCCCTTTTTGGAATACTGCATTTTATCCAACCGTCGTTGAGCTTGCACCCCTGTGGAGACGGAGCAGAAAGGAGAAGTGGCTGTTTGGTTGTTGTCAGCTGTTGGTGTTTCCTTTTTGGTTGTATTGAATATATTGTAAAAGGGTTTTTATGTTAATAATATAAAGTCTTGAGTGTTTAGTTGTGCTATCCTTGGCCTCATGTGTTTTATTGTCCGGGTGTATATATTTATTTATATACGTGCTTCCGCATGTGTTTGATCTCTGATTGGGCGTTGGGTCGGCAATGCTTCCTGGGAGCGTTGCACCATAATCGACCGTGACGGGATGTTGCGTTCCAGTGGGGTACGGGGCGTGACATCCCCTCTTGAATTGGTATCAGAGCAAGGTCAGCTCGGTCCAATTAGGTCGAAGCCTGGAGTGATAAGGAGCGATGAGACCATGGGTAGCCAGTAGGGTGACCTCGTGTGCTACATGCATCTCCTGACAGTTGTGATTGTATTGAGCTGTGATTGTGTGACCCGTAAGTGCAGGTGCGGCGGGACCCGAGGTGAGTGTATGAATCCCTTGGGTGATGTATTGAATAATTGTTAAGCCGCATGCTGATTGTTTGATTGTTGTTTAATACCTGCCTAGGACTTAGACTGGGATAGATTTGTTTAAGTCTTTAATTCCTTTGTGGAATTATAGCAGGTAGTCGTAGAATCGAGTGGCCAAGATGAGTAGCGAGGGGAGAGGTATAGAGAGAGTTCCTAGAAGGGGTGCCGGAAGAGGAGCCAGGGGTGGAGGTCGTGCTCGAGTGAGAACAGTGGAAAACCTTGGAGTTAATCTGGGAGCTGCAGTAGACCCAGTAGACCCTCGAGTTGATGTGAGACCGGTAGAGGATCCGCGTATGGAAGGAGTGCTGCAGGTATTAGAAAGGATCGGAAATGTTCTAGATAGGCAGGCTCAAGGGCGAGATAATGCAGCTGCTGCTGCGGTAGAAGAGAATCAAGCTCATGCTGGTCAGGCTCAGCCAGCTGGGGTTAGACAGATGCCCCAGTTAGTAGAACAGTTTATGAAACTGAAGCCGCCCAAATTCCATGGCCGTGGTGACCCCGAGGCTGCGCCAAGATGGATAGAGGAACTGGAGAAAACCTTCAAAGTTTTGGGGTGCACTGATCAGGAAAAGGTGACACTGGCGGTTTATCAGCTTCAAGAAGGTGCGAACGATTGGTGGAATGCTGTGGAGAACAGAGTGTTTCCAGTAGGGACGGCCCCGACTTGGGCTGCGTTCGTGGAAAATTTCTATGAAAAATATTTCTCAGAAAATGCGCAGGAGAAGAAGTTGATGGAATTTATGCGCCTGCGCCAGGGACAAATGACTGTTGATCAATATGAGGCGGAGTTTGCAAGATTAGCAAAGTTTGCACCGACCATGGTGGAGAATCCGAGAGATAGAGCGCGGAGATTCCGGGATGGACTGAAGCCGGATCTTCGAAGTATGATTTTGTCTCATGATATTAAAGAGTACGGAGAAATGCATAGACGGGCGCAGATCATAGAACGGGATCAGCAGGAAAGGGCAGCCGCTTCTGGATCGCGGTTTGCTCAGAACAGAGATAATCGCCGTTTGGGAAAGAGGCCTATGACTGGAAATAGGCGATTTGTTCCGCCAGCTAGGCGGAACATCGGGAAACCGAATCCCCCGTTGGGTAGATATGGGGCTTGTTTTAAGTGTGGGAGTATGGGACATCAGATTCGCGATTGCCCGCAGATGCAACCATCCGGACCATCCCGAGTGCCGCCGCCACGAGTTGGAAATCAAGCCGGACCTCCCCCACCGGCTAATCAGGGACGACCGCCAGCCCAAGGAAGGATTTATGCAATGGCGCGCAAGGAAGTTGAGAATGCGCCGGGCGTGGTCACAGGTACGATTTCTTTATGTGATCATGCCGCGTATGCACTGTTTGATCCGGGGGCAACCCATTCATTCGTTTCAGAGCAATTTGTTGAGTTGGTTGGTATGAAACCAGTGCTGCTTGAGCATGTGCTTTGTGTGTCGACACCTGTGAATGATAGGTTGCTAGTTTCTTTTGGATGTCCTAGCTGTAAGATAATTATTGGAGGTAGAGAAGAGAGTATCGACTTGGCAGTAATAGCCATGTTCGATTTTGATGTGATTATTGGAATGGACTGGTTAGTCCGACAGAAAGCTGTAGTGGATTGCAGCGATAGGACGATCCAATTTAATCCAGATGGACGCCCTAGTTTTGTATTTCAGGGAAACCGAGGAGGAACCTCGATCCCTTGGATTTCCTCGCTTGAGGTGAGTAAGCTGTTGGATGAAGGATGTGAAGGGTATTTGGTGAATGTTGTAGATCCAACAGTTGTTGAACCTAAATTGGAAGATATACCCGTAGTAAGCGACTTTCCTGATGTGTTTCCTGAGGAATTGCCGGGTTTACCGCCTGAGCGAGAGGTGGAATTTGTGATTGAATTGGCGCCAGGAACAGAGCCGATTTCAAAAGCGCCGTATAGGATGTCCTTATCAGAATTGAAAGAGTTAAAGGTTCAGATTCAGGAATTACTGGACAAAGGCTTTATTCGCCCTAGTGCATCCCCATGGGGAGCGCCTGTCCTATTTGTCAAGAAGAAAGATGGAACTCTGAGGTTATGTATAGATTATCGGCAGTTGAATCAAGTGACAGTGAAGAATAAGTATCCGCTGCCGAGGATTGATGATCTGTTTGATCAGTTGCAAGGGGCCTCAGTGTTTTCCAAGATAGATTTGAGACCGGGTATCATCAGCTAAGAATCAGAAATGAGGACATTCCCAAGACTGCTTTTAGGACTCGATACGGGCATTATGAATTTACGGTCATGCCCTTCGGACTGACGAATGCTCCAACCGCTTTCATGGATTTGATGAATCGTGTGTTCAAGGAATTCCTGGACCAGTTTGTGATAGTTTTCATTGACGATATACTAGTGTACTCCAGGAGTCCCGAGGAACATGAGGTACACTTGACTGAGGTGCTACGGACTTTGAGAGAGCATGCATTGTATGCTAAGTTCAGTAAGTGTGAGTTCTGGCTCAGCAAAGTAGGATTTCTTGGACACATCGTTTCTGGGGATGGAATTTCTGTAGATCCAGCTAAGATTGAGGCAGTTACCAAGTGGCCTAGACCGACGTCAGTAACTGAGATTCGGAGTTTTCTAGGGTTGGCTGGTTATTACAGGCGATTTGTAGAAGGATTTTCTTCAATAGCCATGCCAATGACAAGGCTACTTAAGAAGGACGTAAAGTTTGAGTGGGATGACAAGTGTGAAAGGAGCTTTCAGGAATTGAAACATCGGTTAACTACTGCTCCTGTATTGACCATTCCATCGGGCCCAGGGGGATTTGAGATTTATAGCGATGCTTCGCTAAGAGGATTAGGCTGTGTGCTGATGCAGCATGGAAAGGTGGTCGCATATGCGTCGCGTCAGTTGAGACCGCATGAGATGAATTACCCGACGCATGACTTGGAATTAGCTGCTATAGTGTTTGCACTTAAAATCTGGAGGCACTACTTATGTGGGGAGAAGTTCCAGATTTATACTGATCATCAAAGCCTCAAGTACCTATTTTCGCAGAAAGAGTTGAACATGAGGCAGCGCCGATGGATGGAGCTTCTGAAGGATTATGATTGCGACATTCTGTATCATCCTGGCAAGGCCAATCGAGTGGCAGATGCCTTGAGTCGGAAGTCTAGTCTGGCGCACTTAATGGTCAAGGAGTGGACCCTGTTGGAAAGACTCAGGGATTCCGAGTTTAAGTTCGAGATGAGTCGAGTGTCGAATTTGCTAGCTGTCTTGAGGATTGAGCCAGAAATTCAAGTCAAGATCAAAGAACTACAGACTACGGATCGAGACATCCAAAAGATTATCGAGATGGATGCAGCTGAGAGGAAACCGGACTTTCAACTGTCCGGGGATGGAGTTCTGAAGTTTAAAGGGCGACTCTGTGTGCCAGATGATGTAAAGTTAAAGGAAGAAATATTATCAGAGGCTCATAGGAGCAACTACAGTATCCACCCGGGAAGTACGAAGATGTATCAGAATTTGAGACAACACTACTGGTGGAATGGAATGAAGGTGGATGTGGCCAGGCATGTAGCTAAGTGTTTGACGTGCCAACAAGTGAAAGCACAGCATTGTAAGCCTGGAGGATTGTTGAGACCATTAGAAATCCCAGAGTGGAAATAGGAACATATTACGATGGATTTCGTGACGGGACTGCCAAGAAGCCAGAGAGGACATGATTCAATCTGGGTAATAGTGGATAGACTGACTAAGTTAGCGCACTTTCTGGCAGTACGGAAAGACTTCGAGTTGGAAAGATATGCAGACTTGTATGTGAGGCAGATCGTGAGGTTGCATGGAGTGCCAGTCACGATCACTTCAGACCGTGATCCCAGATTTACGGCCAATTTCTGGAAAAGTTTACAAGTGGCTTTAGGAACGAAGTTACAGTTCAGTACGGCATATCGTCCACAGACAGACGGTCAGTCTGAAAGGACCATTCAAACTTTAGAGGACATGCTGAGAGCTTGTGTGATAGATTTCCAAGGCAAATGGGAGGAACAATTACACTTGGTGGAGTTTGCTTATAACAACAGCTATCAGCAGAGCATACAGATGGCACCGTTTGAAGCTTTATATGGTAGAGCGTGCAGGACGCCAGTATGTTGGGATGAAGTGGGTGAACGGAGTATTACAGGTCCAGAGTTGATACAGCAGACCGTTGAGGCAGTTGAGGTCATTCGAGACAGACTCAGAACGGCGCAGAGCCGTCAGAAAAGTTATGCCGATCGAAGACGACGACCTTTAGAGTTTCAAGTTGGAGATCATGTGTTTCTTAAGGTGTCGCCTATGAAAGGATTATCTAGATTCGGCAAGAAAGGAAAACTGAGTCCTAGATATGTCGGGTCATTTGAAATTTTGGAAAAGATTGGAGATATGGCTTATCGACTTGCTTTGCCGCCTAATCTGTCTCAAGTACATAATGTTTTCCACGTGTCGATGTTAAGGAAGTATGAACCAGACCCGACTCACATTCTGAGGTATGAAGAGATAGAAGTAGACGATAAAGTATCGTATGTAGAAAGACCAGTCAGGATCGAGGATAGAAAAGAACGTGTGCTGAGGAACAAGACGATCCCTATGGTCAAGGTGGTCTGGGAACACCATGGAACAGAAGGCGCCACGTGGGAAAGTGAAGAAGCTATGAGACGTCAACACCCCCAGTTGTTTGAGTAGATAAGGTAGATTGCAAATTTCGAGGACGAAATTTTTGTAAGGGGGGAAGAATTGTAACAGCCCGAATTTTGATGTAATTTCCGGGATCAATAAAATTGATATTAACTCGCATTTCATTTTAGCCAGTCTCGCCCAGAGCTGATCACTCTCGGGATACTAACCAATGGGGCATGGCTAACTAGAAAACGGTACGTGGACCGGGGACCTTGTCGTGAAACGGACACCGATCATGAGAGACGCTGAGGGAATATTCTGGGCCAACGTGGGCCGATCGTAGAAAAGGGTAATGGATTGAGTTTGGCCAAGGCCAACGATGTATAATAGGGACGCAGGTGATTCTGCAAGACCGAAAGTACACGTGGCCAACCAGTCCTGAACCTGAACTGAACGATCGTGACCCTTGGAACTAATAATAATTTCTCATTCTCTCAATGATCGAGACCGTTACGACACAGATAACCCTAGGTCGATACGCGTAACTTCTAAACAGCCGCCTGTTAGTGAGAGACCCTGAAACTGAAAATTTAGCGAGTTTTATTCGCGATATTGGGCCCGGATTTCGATGTCGATTTTCGAAGGCTTAAGAGACTAATTTTGGAAATCTGACGTCATATTATACTGGCCACGCACATTTGGAGCTAATCTAGCCAAAGATTGAAATTTTGACTGAAATTGGGGAAAATTACAATTTTGCCCCTGTGGGTGTCGGTAATTAATTCTGGGGCCGTTTGAGGTTATTTTTCGAGGCCGACACCATTTTTGAGTGGCCACGCATACCGGGAGTCGTTTCGGACAAAAAGTGGAATTTCGACAAAAATTGGAAAAATAATATTATTTTATTCCCGGAACTTCGCAGTCGATTTTCGGGGGCTTAAAAAGTGAATTTCGCGATTCCGACACCGGATTATGTTGGCCACGCATATATGGAACGCGTATGTGCAAAAATTGGAATTTCGCCCCGGGGCCGGAAAAATGACAATTTTGCCCCCGGGCTAATTTTTGGTCCGAAAATTTGGAAAAAAAATTGAGATAATTCTGGATAATTATCAGATGTGATTTTTTGGGACAATTGACCTTTTTGCCCCTCCCTTTTTGGATAAGGATTAATCTAAACCCTTGGATGAGGGGTATTTTGGTCATTTTTGTCTAAATTTGACACTTGGCACCCCTAGTCTACAATGTTTGACTAAGTTGGACTGTCCTCTCTCTCTCCTCAGTCCCCCCTACGTGCAGATCATCTTCCTCAGCTCATTCCTCTCCATTTTCCCCTCTTCCTCTTCCATTTCAGCTTTGTTTTTGTGTGTTTCTGTCCTTTTCGGTACTGTTCACGCCGGAACAGTACCGGCCGGAGTTGCTGGACGTCCTCAGCCACCATCCTGCATCACCTCAGCCCTCTTTGCCCCTAAAACAGCCACCATAACAGCCATTTCCAGCTTGTACAGAAAATTCCAGTCGCGAACCGCACTCGTCGGAGCTTCGCCGGAGCTTCGCCGGAGCACGCCGCCGACCGCCGTGCCTCGCCGTCAACCCCCCTTAGTCCCCCGCCTCAACTCAGCCCCGGTTCAGCCCCCTTTTTCTTCCCTTTTTCCCTTTTCTTTTTCTGTTTTCTGGGTTTTTCTTAATTTTCAGTCCGTGAATAGTGACGCCGGAGCTTCGCCGGACCTCCGATCGCCGAACCGTCGACACCCGGGCGTTCAGCAGGTCCATACGTCGCCGTTGCACCCAGTCCGTACAGTGTCCGTACGGAAGTTACTGTTCACTCCGTACGGATTTTACTGTTCATCGCCGGAAAAATCGTTTCGGCCGTCGTCGGCACGTCGCCGGCCACCGTTTTCCGGCCGTTCTGTGCAGTCCGTACGAAAAGTACTGTTCACCGGTTACTGTTCCCCCCGGTTACTGTTCACGGGTTACTGTTCACAGGGTACTATTCACGTCCGTACGTGTCGCTGTCCCGGGAATTCCGCCGCCGATTGCACTATTTAGCAGTGATTGGCCGCCATTCCCCTTCGGCGTGACCCTTGATTAGGTGAGTAAGATTCCTAAACTTGGATTAGGACTGATAATGCGTTTTTCTGGACTGGCTGGGATAGTATCAGTGTGAATTTTAGACTGGGTTGAGGATTGACCGGTGGAAATCATTATTGGAAATTTGTGATAATTCATTGAGGAATTATTAGGGAAAAAATTGAGTTAATTGATCAATTTAGATGTCTATTGGAAAATTACCATGTGTAAGATGTCTATTGGAAAATTACCGGGTGTAATTGAGATGATGACTGATTGTTCGTAAATTGTGATTGATTGTGATTGAATTTTATTGGTACTAATGGTGCATTGCATTGCATAACATGGACACGCATTATGTATGCCTAGAGTGCGGCATGTGATGAAATTGTGCGAGAATGCGTGTCTGCCATGAGTGTGTGATCACCTAAATTACCCCGAAGCGTTATACGCTGGGTCTAGATAATAATGAATCGTGTGATCACCTAAGGACCTACGGGTCGTGACCTTCGGGTCTATTCCGTCCTCATGCACTTTGAAGCAGGACGATGCCCGGTACGTCCGGAAGGCGACCATCCTCATGCACTTTGAAGCAGGCTCTGGTTCGCAAGGAGAACAGTGTTGCGCCTCATGCACTTTGAAGCAGGCTAGAGACACTGGGCCAGATCGGATGCTGCGCCTCATGCACTTTGAAGCAGGCTAGACGCACCGGGCCGTGAAAAATTGATGACTCGAGTTGTAATAATAATAAATTGGGCAGTGTGCCAGTGTGCCAATGTGGGCCAGTGGGCCGGGAATTGCACGTGTCAAGTCCATGACATTTGCATACATGAACATACATAGACTGGCATGCGAGAATGTGAAAATCGGTGCATAAGCATGTGATTGGCATATATGTGAATATGAGTGCCGCGTATGTACTGTGGTTGTTATATATCGAACTGCCTATCCTGCAGGGTCTAGGAATGATTTGTTATTGTTGAATTGTGATTTAAATATCTGTTTTCCGGTCAGGAGATTGCATGTTAGCCTAGCCTAGGTTTAGGGGTTGAACTCACTGAGTTTATCTCACGGTTGTGTAAACCGAAACATTTTCAGACCCCCAGCAGTAAGATGCCGAGGTCACCACCCCTTTTTGGAATACTGCATTTTATCCAACCGTCGTTGAGCTTGCACCCCTGTGGAGACGGAGCAGAAAGGAGAAGTGGCTGTTTGGTTGTTGTCAGCTGTTGGTGTTTCCTTTTTGGTTGTATTGAATATATTGTAAAAGGGTTTTTATGTTAATAATATAAAGTCTTGAGTGTTTAGTTGTGCTATCCTTGGCCTCATGTGTTTTATTGTCCGGGTGTATATATTTATTTATATACGTGCTTCCGCATGTGTTTGATCTCTGATTGGGCGTTGGGTCGGCAATGCTTCCTGGGAGCGTTGCACCATAATCGACCGTGACGGGATGTTGCGTTCCAGTGGGGTACGGGGCGTGACATTTCAATCATCCAATCACTGCCTTTTGATTAATTAGTTGATTACAGCAACTTCGAAAATTATGTCAAAAGTTTGATGAGAATATCATGGACGCCACAAGGAAATTCGAAAGATTGATTACTGATAAGACGAAGATGGAAGGATTGTCTCCTCTAGATCTTGATCTGGCTGCACAAGCAGCGGTGTCAAAGGTGATACACAATAGCAGCTATTTTGCTGAGCTATTTTTTCTCATATTTCTTTGAGCACTTTTTATCCAAGAGTCTGTTTAACCTTTTACTTATCATTTTTTTGTCATATTCAAGGGGTATGAAAATGCAACGGCCGAAGATGGACCCTGGGTGATCACCTTGGATGAACCAAACTATCATTCTTTCATGGGAAGTGCTCAAAATAGAGCTTTACGTGAGGAAATCTACCGTGCCTATGCCACTCGGGCATCCAGCGGAGATACTGACAACACTCTAATCATTGATGAAATCTTGAAGCTTAGATTGGAAAAAGCTAAGCTTCTGGGTTATGACAATTATGTCGAGGTATGACTTTTTAGGACTATCTATGAGATTTTTTTTCTGTTTACTTTCAATATTTATATTTCTTTTTAATTTTTCTGTCTGTTGTTTGAATGGATTAGTGCGACGCTTGTTAGACAAGATGCCTTTGTCATCTATGGGATGATACCGTTCGAATTAGTCACTAATTGTAGACCAACTCCCATTGTTTTTGGCTGGTGTCATGAGTATATGATTTACAAGGGAATATGGCAGACAAAATGGTTATTGTAGGCACTTATGGAATTATATATATGTAATGTCTCTAAAATAAATTCTTAATTGTTTCTTAAGTGTGCTTCTGAACCTCTCTTTTCGCTGTTTTCCTCGAATTATCCCGGAGGAGAATCTATTTTGCATGTGTGACCAATTCATTGATATTGTTTTATCATCACATCTTAATGCAAGAGTCTCATCAGGTTAGCATGGCAACGAAAATGGCTACCATTGATAAAGCGGAAGAGTTTCTGGAAAAACTTAGGAGTGCTTCATGGGATGCTGCAGTTCAAGGTATGATGTAGATGAATATACCTAGTATATTTAAGTCTTGTCAGCACATGAACTTTTAATTTGTAATCGATGTTGGTTTGTGATTCACAAGTTTTCTTTACCCTCTGTGGGGAAATCTAATAAGCTTTAGGGGGAGTAATATGATTTAAAGGCTCAGTATCCCTTGTTTATATGGGGATGTCGCGTCAGCGGATGTTACCCTTTTGTGTTCCCTTGTCATAAATGTTACAAGATGGTTCTCTGCTGCTTCAAATTTGCATGGTATTCCCTGTATTGCATCATATATGCTCTTGCATATATCCATATGAAGAGGGTATTAATAACACACACTCACACACACACCCCCTCTCTCTCTCTCTCTCATCACGATGTTATCCCCAATTTCTTTCTTTCGAGTCGCACTGATCCAATTGCCACTCAGCATCTGGTTTAGCTAGCTGTCTTGATCGCTAGATCCACTTTTCACCAGCACATAGTGATGGAGCTAAATCAAGCAAATCTAGTTTTAGTAAGGAGATGGGGAAAACTAAGAGCACATCTAGAATATTGCAAGAGCAATGCAGTCATTGTAACAATAGCATTTCATACAAATATGAATGTGCAAATGGGGGTGACGAGGGTTGTGGGGTGGATTAATGAATTGGATGGGCCTAGGAAAAGTAAGGGGGGCAAGGCCGAACCTTTAATTTAGATTGATGATGTCGACGGCCAATATTAGGTTGCTTTCAGAGATTTTCCGTTTAATTTCAACTCAAAGTCCATATCTTGATATGTGTTGCCTTGATTATTTAGACATGGAGGACCTAAAAAAATTTGCCAAGAATCAAGGGGCAAAAGAAGCTGATGATTTGAGCAATTGGGACATTGCCTTCTGGAAGGGAAGGCTGCTTGAGTCAAAACAGGACAAACATTACATCGCTATTCAAAAAGAAGAAATTGAGATTGATTATTCAGACGACGAGGAACCAGAACGTTTCGATGGGAATCAAGGGGCAGAACAATGTGATGATTTGAGCCGTTGTGACATCAACTCCAGGAGCGAGAGGCTGCTTGAAGCAGAAGATGACAACGATGAGGTTAACTCTCTCTGTCTCACACGTGTATAGAGTATTTTGTATAGCAAACATTGCATCACTGTTAGTAAAGTAAATAAAGATGCTTGCTCCTGAATAATCATGCTGTAATATACATCATAATACATATATACACAGATATACATGTATGTGAATGTAGGGCCCAAATGGGGTACCTTTTCTTTTGGGGGAATCTGGGGGGTTGGGGGCATTAAGAGCAGAAGAGAAGGGTTTCGATAGGAAACCTGGGGGATAGGGGGTGGACATGATAAATGCAAAAGAGTCTTGAATGTGCGGTCAGGCTGCTTACCAAGTCTTGTCACCCTTTTCTGGTTAATATTTCTTTTCCTTAAAAGTTTTTAGGAACACTATAATTAGAGCCTGATTTATGTATGTGAATATGAATAGCCTCACAACTTTTTGCAATTTCCAGGATGATACGCATGAATATTTCTCGCTGCCAAAAGTGATGGAGGGCCTTTTCAACCTTGCAAGGACACTTTTTGGAATTGAGATTGAGGCTGCTGATGGACTAGCGCCGGTAAATAAGCGTAATGCTTTGCTCCTGCCTTTCCTGTGCTGTTAGTCCATGTATTCTGATAAAATGCTTATTTATTCTCCAGGTCTGGAACAATGATGTTAGATTCTACCGTGTGAAAGATTCTATTGGAAATCCAATTGCATACTTCTATTATGATCCCTTTTCTCGACCGTCTGAGAAAAGGGGAGGAAACTGGACAAGTGAGGTTGTTGGTCGAAGCCATGTGCTTTCTCGAGATGGTGCAAGTGCAAGATTGCCAATTGCTATCATAGTGTGCAATCAAACACCAGCTTTGGGGAACAAGCCGGCTCTTCTTACGTTCCAAGAGGTCGATTTTCTACTCCTTTCCTCGGTTTATTAACCTTCTTTTCTACTATGTGAGTCCGAAATACTAAACAGATGGAGGGTAGCCAGTCCGGCCACAAGCTAATGCAAGCTGGTAGGAATGAAATATTGCCATCAGAAATAGTAGATGAGGGCTCTTCAGTCTGGTTTTGATGATCTTTGTTTTAATGATTTGGTAACTTCTTGACGATTCTAGTTTTAAATAGGGTTCAAAGTTCTGCAACTGTAAAGACATTTATGAATATGTCCACATATATATATTTGTCCTTATTCCACCCGCTATGGGTGGGACTGCTGAAAGAATCGAGAAGTAGGTCCGAAAACAGTTGTTAGCAAGAGAAGATTAGTTTGTGGAAGAAGACTAATAATGTAAATGCCAAGCAAATTTTTGCTTGAGAATTTTGTGATGACAATCTATTTTTTGATGTGATTTCAAGGAATCCTTGTAGTGCTGATATTTTTCTGTGTATGATGCCTAAAGATACGCACTTCTCTCCTCCAATGCCTGTATCTAGAAATGGGTCTATCGTTCAACTTTCGATATTACCTACTCCCGTTCTAAAATTGTTCTGATTCACACCCGATACTTGGTGAGTCCTCAGTTATTGACCATGACAGTTTTATATGATTAATTGAGCCATTCTTGTGCCACAATAATTTTACCCTTTCTGATGATTTTGTCATTGTTATGAATGATGAGACTTCTGACCTTATGCTCATTGTAGTGGTTACTTGGCCTTCATTAAATATCTTCATCCTCTGTTTGATATCTGCCATTTAAGCATTTGTGGTAATATATGTGTTGCTGAAATTGGCAGGTGAAAGTCGTTTTCCATGAATTTGGTCATGCGCTTCAACACATGCTAACCGAACAGGACGAAGGCCTTGTTTCTGGCTTTAGAGGAATAGAGGACGATGCTGGAGAACTCCCCTCGTTCTTTATGGAGAGCTGGTGTTATCACAGGTGATCTTGTCTAGTAATACTCTTATAGAGCATTAGGACTAATTGATGTGCCATCAGGGTTGGATGCGTTTGCACTTCACAAATGTCTAAAATGGTTATGCATATACCGTGGATTACAACAAATGATGGCTTCATGAAGCATTATGCGAAGTTTGTGTTGTATGGCCTTTGTACCGTCTCTGGATCTAAAAGTGAGGAAGAGAATATTGCCTCCTTTGTCTTTGGCAAAGGATAGACCCGTGATCTAGATGTTACTATATAATTTGTGTGGCTCTTGTCTGGGTACGTTGAGATGAATCACAGTTGAGTTGTGAATTGCTCTATTAATATTAGCTTTGTAGGTATACTAACTCGGCATTACTTAGGGATTCCTCCTTTTAGTATAACTCCACTTTTGGCTGGGAGGTTCACAGTTACTGGTTTCTTTTTAATATATTTTACACAGTTACCGATGTTTACTCACTTGATTTATAGATTGGTGGAAAAAGGAAACAGACTGGAAAATAATGTTTAACTTATATGGTACATCTATCAACTATATCTGAAAGGACAGTTCTCAAGCTTAGTAGTTTGAGTCCAAAAAAAAAAAAAGCTTAGTGGTTAGAGTAGACAATGAATGGGCTTTACTTACCAACTCCACCTTCTCAATATTTTATCATTTTTCCTCTTCAATATATACCCATTACATTATATTTCATCTATACTTTTTTAACTGGCATACCCACGTAGTTTTTATTTATTTGGACCTTTTGGATTCATTAATTTACATGATGCGTGAATAAATTCCATTTTTATCATTCTAATATTAGATTTTTATTGATTATCATTTCATTGCTCATAAGTCTGTCCCTTACTTTACTGCTCTAGTATGTGTAACAGACGTTAAGTATGGATATTTTATATATATATATTTTTTTGGTAAGGTATGGATATTTTATATTAATCCAGCTTATTTGCACTTTCTTAGTAGTTCCAATCATAAGTCTTTTCATTACTGTTATTGCGCTGTGTGTGGATAACATATAAAGTTGTGATATTTTATCTTAACCCTACTGATTTGCACTTTTTTAATAGTTTTGCTACCCTCCTTTACTTCGTGTGCCTATTAGTATACATCTGACACATATGAAAAAGGAAATACTACAAGAAATTGAGTTTAACATATTCATGTGCACAACTTGGGCATGTATTCTTGTGCACAACTTGGGAGATACATCAGGTTGATATATACCTCCACAATGTCATTTTCTATTGGTTTTTTTTTTCCGCTTTTCCTATTTCATGTTCCCAATTTTTTTAAGCTTAGTCGTTAAGCTCAAAAGAATAGGTAGTAAAGAAACCCTCACTAATAATGCGTACTTGTCGTTATGTCCACATCAGTATGTATTATGTAGGTTTAAGCATATAAATGTAATAGTCTACATAAAGAATCAATGCATCCACTTTTTCAGTTATTAATGTTGTAAGGTTCTTAAGGAGTGAATATCCTGACTTTGTTTCCCTGCTGTTAAAACTCTTTTCTCTTACCTTTGATGTTAACAGTGTCAGAATGTTTGAATCTATAGTGATATCATATGAACTTCTACTTTCTGAATTTTGTGTTTTTATATTTGTGAATACTGTACACATGAAGCATAAGAAAGAAATCAACAAAATGAATATTTTCAACTTAATCTCCCGCATATTAACAACATCGACAAGAAAACAAATTGCCATCCTCTGTTTGATGAAGTAGATTATGAAAAATATCGAGTTTTTTGTTTCTCAAAAAGTTTTACTGTAAAATGAATCAAGCTCTTGCTTGAAGAAAGAACTTTAAGCATAAATAATATAACCAATCCTTTCCTAGAAACACGGGAACACTTCATCTCAATACAATATTTCTTTTATTTTCTTTATCATTATCTTTTACTATTTTGTTTCCTCGAACAAAAATACTTTTAACATCTTGTGATTTTTAGGAAAAACATTGAGACCAACATCATCTTTTTCACTTTAGTTTAGTCATAGTAAACAGGTCGTATAAATTGACGTGCAAAGCTTTCAAATTCAACTGTAAAAACGTGACATAATTATGTTCAAGAATTGTTCGTTATTGTGCTACACTAACCTATGAACAATTATCAATGAAGTGCGCTAATTGAAAATACCTTCTGCAGTGGGGCGCAATCATATTTCTAGTTGAAAGATGATTGCTGTGTCTTTGTTTACCCTGTGGAGATATTGTTGGCCATTTGAGACTTTACTATTTGGCATAGTAGAAAAGCCCTCTGTCTCTGTCTCTCACGCCGTGCATGCACCTGTGCTTGCAAACGCTATATATGAGTTCATGAATGGTGGTAACCTGGGAAAATCATTATATTACCCTTGAACTGCAGGGATACCTTGATGGGAATGGCAAAGCACTATAAAACTGGTGAGAGTCTCCCTGAAGCTTCATGTCGAGTGGTCCTCGACTCTACTTTTCAAGCAGGCACCAAAAACCTTGGACAAGTTATTTCTAACTAACGAAAACTTGTTTTGCTTTGTTCTTTTGCACAGTGTACATACATTGCTGATGTTTTAGGCACGAACTGTTCGTTTTGTTTTTCCTTTTCCTGTGACTATTTTTCTCTACAAGAAAAAAATATTGTATAATTTGGTGTACAAGAAACTTCTTCCAAAACTTTCTAGGTTTTGCTGTTGTTTACTTGAGCTGGCTGGTAATTAGCCGGGAACGTTCTTTATTCATTAACTATAATAACTGAATTTTCTTTGGATGGTGCTCAAGGATGTATATATGAGCTGAAAAGTAGATAAAACAAGTCCATGAGAGCCTATCGACACTTAGCATATTATACCAGCTGTAAAATGTTGTCATCTAATTCTTCTCTTTCCAATCTATCTTCCTGTCTTTTCCCTTTTGCATCTGTCACTTGGTTTGATGCCTATGGTTTTTAGGCATGGCAAACCCCTGACCAAAGCAATTGTAGAATAGGTCTAGCCAAGTTCTTCAGCTTCTTGTCTTGTTGAGAATCGACTGAAGATGATTCACTATTTCCAGCTTCTTACTTCTGTGACACCTTTTGAAGTTAGGATTGTTTTAAATAGCTTCTGAAGAGAAGAAAGCTATTCTAGCATGCATTGCCCTGTTTGCGGGGGAATTATCTCACGTGTACTTTGTCCTCGGTGCTGCATTTATCAAGAGCTGAATGCTGCACCTCTTGTTTATTGAGGTTCCACCATCTATCCTGTTTGTGGCCATCCAAGCACACAATTTTGAAATGATAACACAAAAGGAGAGGACTACATATGTCATCAGCTCATTTCGGTATGGCTGTGAGGGAACAAAAAGTTTACTTGTTCGTTTAAGCATGATTTTTACCTTGATGTTTACCATAAATACTTTGAAATGATGCAGATCAAATTAATTTTTCCGGAGAAGATCATTGCTCATTGATAGAATGAACATTAGCAAAGTAAAATCAGATTATTGGGAAATTGGAAATTGTATATGCTGAAAAGTTGTGTAACTTTGTTATTACTTGCTTTATTGTCTGTGGAACTTCTCAGATAAGATGCGGATGTGTAGATCTACAGCTTCATGCAAAATATGTTCCTGGTGGGTCAGAATCTGTGCATGATGTGGATCGAAGGGTTTGTGAAAAAACCAAGGTGATCCCTCCACTTCCTGAGTAGTTTCGACCATATATTTTCAGGTTTGTTTTCCTGACTGTCAAACTGGTACTTTGAGAGTATGTATACCTTATTGGATCATCTTAATCTTACATGGGTGTGAATCCATTTTTTTTCACTTACATTCAGGTCCCCATGCAGCTGGCTTTTACTGTTACGAGGTATAGGATATTCTTTTCTGTTTATTATCCCAGATTTTTTTTTTCACGTCCTATTTAGCTAGCTTCTAATAGATGATGAAACAGTTTCTCTTAATATAATAGGGCCCTTTTCCTTGTAGTGGCCGTCAGTTCTGAGTACTGGTTTATCCATGTTCGTGCTTGATTGATTTATTTCCATGAAGTGTGGTTCTAATCGTGAATGTTTTGGTTTTCAGTGGGGAAGGATGCTATCTGCAGATGCTTTCTCCGCATTTCAGGATGCCGGTTTAAATGACAGCAAGGTATGTTCGAGAAGTTGTGGACATATTTGAAATAAAAATTATGCCTGCTAAAAAGGCATCTTGGTCCTTGTGTTTGCCATTCATGTTTGGCTTACTCGTGTGCAAGGCATTGCTACTTTGCTAGTAATAAACATTCAACGTTGCTTTAGGACTAGTGGTGTGCAATCCAGTGAACGTCCAAGCAAAGAGGGTAAGCCTGGCCGAAACTTATCTGTCTGCGTACTGTGTATGCTTAACCACTTATGTCCATCGCTCTCTAATGACTGTACATCAGGCAGGCCCAAGACCTGTGAGATTGCGTGATGCCTCATGATTCTTTCCATGAATGGATAGGGCCCAAATCCTGCTTCGATACCCTTTCAGCCTCAATGCATGGCTTATTTCCATACTTAAGCTGCAATCGCAACCAATGAGATTTCTTTTTTATGCATTAGCATGACCGTGTCGCTCCAAAGTTTTGGAAAAAATCATTGTTATGCATGAGATCAAACAAGGAAGAAGTGAGCAATTGACGAGGAAGCTCGTTAGATGCTTTATATCTACGTGTTTTGAGTTTGAGGTCGCTATTGCACCAGTGATATCTCAAATATAGTTTCTCTGTGATTAGTGTCTTGCTTTTGCTCTCGTGTTATCTGAAAGCCCCCCAAGGGGGAGAAGTGCACCTTCATATTTGTGTAAGCCCCGCTCAATTCATTTATTTTTCTAGTGCGGGATGCAGAGCCCCAGGAATTTAACTGGTTCAGTAGGTTTTTTTCTTTTGGCCTTTTCCAGTTCTTGGGTAGAAAATTACCAACCCGATAATTCAGGCAGGTTTTAATTCCTATTGGAAGTTTCGAGTCTTATACGGGGTGGTCCATCGGACCATTGATAGCACATAGTAATGCCATCGCATGACATACAGAAAAATCTTCTAGGCTGCTGTTAGAATTATAATTTCTGCATTATCTACTCTTCTTAGACAGCTTTTCGTCCAGCGTCATTTGTCATCCAACAAGTTTTCAAAAAGGATTGCACATGGGCTATCTTGTTGCCTTGTCTAATACTATTCAGTTATAAAGCCCCTTCTTAAGTATTGCTTTCATTTTCGGAATTAATTGTTGTTTTTATCGTGACCCATTGGAGCTCGGTTGACAGGCTGTCAAAAGGATAGGGCAAAAGTTCCGATGGACGATTCTTGCTCTTGGAGGTGGAAAAGCTGCATCACAGGTTCGGAAGTTGTGATTTTACATCATCTGCCCCTGCTATTTGTGGTTCACATTTTTATGGTTACTTTTATGATCCCCATTTAGCTTCCACCTCTATTTGACGTCTCTCGGTCTACTTAATTTTTACTCGACGTCCTTGCTTTGCCAATTTTGCTATACCCAGGTTTTCATTGACTTTCGGGGACGTGAGCCTTCACCCGACGCATTACTCAGGCATGCCGGCCTTTTGCCAGATGCAGCATAATGCTGTCGTATTGGCTACTTCTGTTCATATGGCCCGAAAGGAAGGCTGGCCTCCTGGACAATTTTCCAAGTATGCAGTTCACACGTGGTTCATGCCAACCATAGCGATTCCATCGTGGAAAAAGAAATTTCCAAATGAGTGTAGAGAGAATCTTTTTTAGGCTTTTCCCCCTTTATCGTGCATTGATCGCTACAGTAGGGAATACATGTGGATCAAGGGTAGACTAGACAGTTTCTGATTCTAAAGACTACGAAATTTGCTGACCTCGTTTGGATTTCTTGCTATTCTGTGAATTCTACAACCTGAAATGGCTATCTTCATGATAATGATTGAACCTCGAGCATGAATATGTTGTTACTCAGGAGCATTCCACGAATAAGATCAGCATGTATATGAGATTGCATGCTAATGCTATCTTTCTAGCTTTAAGTTAAAGGTGTTCGCATGAAACGGCAAACGGTAGAAGCCTCTAAAATCACAGTTGCTGATGAAACAAGCTGTACTTTAAGTTTATCTGAATATATAGTAGTGATTGGTATTTGACATTGATGATAAGACTTGGTTTTTGCAAGGAGTACCAGTAGACATGGCAAGTTCCATTTGTTGCCACATGATGAGTATTTCGGAAGACAAAAATAGTGTTCTAGTGATGTAAGCTGAGCGTACGCAGATTATTACTTTATTCCTTCTTTTTAGCGTGTGGGACTTTATTGGCAACAAAGGAGCAGGTTACTGCTAAAAAATTTACAAGCCAAAAGGCCCCAATTACAAATACAATAAGGTATATCTATAACCATTAGCCACCCTATTGTGCATGGCAAGCCACGTAATGAACAATTGCCCTTGTATACATGCGTTGAACCAAACAAGTCGACGCCAAGGCACTCTCATCGTTAACTCTTAAAGCATTCCGTGCACCCCCACCAGACATGACCCTATCGGCAACCGAAGAATTTGGCTATGTCACGAATTCTAACTTGAATCTGCACTAAAGCGTCCGATCTAGCAGGAGGGGAAAATTGGATCAACTATGATATTAGCCACTCTCGATTGAGAATGCAGATGAGAATCATACACTTCTACTAGTGAATTGGTTGAGCAGAGGGCCAAGGGATGCCATTCATCATGCCACAGAAAGGTAGATCTTCCATCTCCAATGACATGCTTAACGAAAAGGCGAGCACCATTTCTAGGCTACCACTTGTTTTTGTTATTATTAAAAACATACCCAGATTAGAACGGTGTCTTTTGGCAGAGGAATCATCTTCGAGTGGAGGCAGGATAAATAGGGGGAGTGGCGAACCATTACATTCCGAGGCCGAGCTACAACTATTTCAATGGCATCCCTAGTTTTGTGTTATAATTTCTTCGGAGAACATACTCGGTTCATTTCCTTTGCATTCTACATTTTTCCGACCTCGGAAAGAGGAATCTCTAACTTTTCTTTTTTCTCATTTTGCTCCTCAGCAACTATAATATGTAAAATTCGTGATGCTAATATTATTCACTATCTTTGTTCATTTTAATGTCCTAAACATGTCGTAAGAACATTTGTATTTCATGAAAAAGTGGGTTGGAGAATTAAATGTGTGACGCTGGCACACAAGATTACAAATCTAGTGTGCGGAATGAGAATCCATGAGTGTATGTACAAATAAACATTTTTAGAAAATGTATGGCAAAAGAAAAGGAATATCTTCCCCAGAAGAGGAGCATTTTTTTTTGAAGTACCATTGGCCATGGACCAAGATCGTGGCTTGGTCTTTGTGGAGCTCTCGGGCTTCATGATGGATCATGCTTGAACAACGTTATAATGACCCGGTCCCACGAGGGCGAGGAGAGGTCGCCGGGGCTAGAGAGCTTGGACAAAGTGCGGCTCTTGGCAGGCTTCGAGGATGGCGAAGGGGATAGGAATGAACCGAATCCCGCATTGCCTGAATGTGGTGAGGTGAAGTGCCATATATGTGGTGGCACTTGCCCTAACTTGTAAAGAACAAAACCGTGTGGGCTCCGGCCCAAAGCGAACAATATCGTTACGAGTGGGCCATGGGCATCACAGTGGTATTAGAGCCAAGCCCAGCTGAAAGTGGGTGGCTCAAGGACGAACCGGGCGGAAGTTGGTGGGCCTGTAACGACCTGATTTTGCGAGAGCGAAGAGCGGTCGCTGGGGTAAGATAGCCTGGACAAGGTGCGGCTCTGTGTGGCTCAAGGATGAACCAAGCGGAAGTTGGTGGGCAGGCTTCGGCCTAAAGCAAACAATATCATTATAAGTGGATCTTGGGCGTCACAGACGTCGTGAAGGAATGCTACCAAGGGTGGGACTTCATCTCGAATGACCCCCATCTCAATAGCCTGTGGACATGGCTAACATTCTAACTGCTGTCAGCAGCTATTGAGAGAAGGAAACAAAAGAGGGAACCTTTTTGCAACATCATCGCATTCTTCACGTTCAACAAGAGACAAAGATGCCAATCTGCACAAAGTCAGGTCAGATCAAGCAAATGAAGTCATTGAAGGAACAAGAAATGCCCATGGGATCTGTTTGAGCAAGATACTTGTCGAAGGGCCTGTGATAGTCGGATGCACCACATCACCCGGAGAGGAAGCATTGTGTGTTCACTGCGCTAGTTGGTATGCTCCGCAATTTGACAACAATATATGGCATCTATAAAATTTAGCAAATGTACCCTAATATATAATAGCAACAACCTCATAACAAAGAATATGAATTCTCCAGCTGATTTCGCCCTCTAAACATTTAACATAGAAAGCGCTGAAAACGACTCGATTTTGCGTAGGGACAATGTGTGGTTAGAATTGGAACTCAATTTAACAAAAGAAAGCACGGAAAGATCCGCCTAAATAAGCAGGCTCTAAAAATGAAAGTACCCTCGCAAGAGCTTAAGGTGAAAAAAACCAAGTCCACTTTATGCATTGGACGATAGTGGAGCTTTCCTTTCCGTTTAGCGCATCGAGGCTTTTCTATCTCCTCATGCGATTTTTCCCATAGTTTGATAATTATTGAGCGTTAAATTATTTGATTTGCGCATCCGCATGATTGTCCATCGTATGTCAACGGTTCGGGATTAATAATAGAAAACTGCTTGCAAAAACATTCTTGAAATAAAGAGAAAATGTGCCAAAAGGGTGTTAGATTTATCTATCGTAACCAAGTCTTTATATCTATGAAATCTCTCGTACGCCGATTTTACTTAGGGGTTTCCAATCGGCCTGTAATAGATTAGCGACGATTTCTAAATGAATGGAATGGCTTGTCTAAATGATATAATTCGAATCCTCAAGTTACGATTGGTACGTGCTCGGGAGAGTCCGCGCCAGACAATCGTCTCTTTAATATGTAATCATTTGTACTTGCACAGTAATCCATTGGCTTTCTCTCGGTAGTCCACTTCTGGGAAAGTTGCGACATACGACACGTGTCGCCAACGAATTGAAAGGAAGATATATATACACACCGGCAATGAGTAGGATGATCAACAACGATTAATCGATTACATCATGTTATCACCATCACAACAGTCAGGCCCAACTAAGCTCGCATGGGTAGAGATGTTTCTACGTGGTTTGAATAGATTTATCTAATAATATGGGGTTAGGCATGACTTATTATTGTTATTTTATTATTTTTGGGGGGGCCAGGGTTGCATATATTTGTCGATAACCCGTGTTACATTTGTCAATCTATAAAATGACTGAAAACATCTTCCTTGGAGCTGTACGACTGTAGAGACACTAATGAGGCCTTAATCATGGGTGGTCCCGTATTTTTAAATCATTAATTTTTTAGGCGCCTCATTGCGGGTTCTGCTGATTTTGTGGGGTCACCCTGAATGAATGACGGGCTTTGGAGGTGGAAAGCAGAAGAAGAAGGAGGTGGTTAGTTTCGTCTATGCTGGCAGTCGGAACAAAGATTGGGATATGATTCAAATAAAGTGAGATACCAAATCTTCCGGATATTAAAGAAGGACATATCTAATCCTTTCAAGTATTTGACACACTTCAAGATAAGATTGAGAATATATTAAAAAAAATTCAATTTAAATGAAAATTCAATAATTAAAAAAAGAAAACTAAAGAGGAAAAACGTGTCCACCGTGCCCCGGTAACGACGACCAACATCATGGCTTGTTGCAAGATTGATGGTAGTAAGATTGACGAGAGGAACAAAAAAATATATACCTTTGGTAGAGGCCAATCGATCTGATGATTTCTATCAATCTTTCTTGAATTGTTGTGTCTTCTTCTTTTGTGTTCCGATAGGAGAAGATTACATGTTGGTTTCTTTTTTCAGTATCTACACAAATTTGACGATCGAGATTCTGACTTGGAAAAACGTTAATAATATCTCCCTAAAGTTCAATCTCTGATAACTCCTTATAATATATAATTCTTTACTTCATGCTTTTTTTTAGGGGAGCTTTTGGTTTTTTTTTTTTGGGTTAAAATTGAGAACTCTGTATGATTATAATTTATATCTAAGGTATGTTAACTAATAAGTATTACGAAGAAGGTTCAAATTCATTATCATCAACTATAATAAAGATAACGAAGGTACGTTCAATTTACTTTTGTGATCATGAGGTTACGTCAGTCTAACTAAATAAGTTAGGGAGTATTATGACCATTTGGAGCGTGAAAATAGCGAGACCGAAATTCAAATTGACAAAAAATAGTAAGCAATTCCAAATCGGAGAGGTTTAGTCGTAGCCGTACAGACGCGTGCATTGGCATGATCATGGAGTCACGTTAATGCACACTTTATTATAAAAACCAAAAAGAAAAACACTCAATAGGAAACCCTTATTAATAACTCTTTTTGTCTTTCCACCCCCGTCCGTCTCTCCCTGTTCTTTATCGCGTCCTCCAGCGCCAGTCTCCGTCGACGGCGCTCATCTCCGTTCGCGTTCGTCGTCTTTGGGTTTTGGTAGTCGAGGGAGAGGGAGAGGGTGAGGAAGGGAAGGGAAGGGAAGGGAAGGGAAGGGAGGAAAGGAAGGGAAGGAGATGGGGAGAGGAGGGAAGGTGTGCTGCAGATTAGATCCGCTGGATTTCGACCCTTCGAGGCTGCGGGTTCGGAAGTTCCTTAATCGGCAGATCAAGGTTCGGATCATGCTTCCGATGAGCATCCGATGCAACACCTGCGAGAATCACATTCGCCAGGGGACCAAGCTTCATTCCAGGAAGGAGGAAGTCGCCGGCGAGGTAGGTGGGGTGGGGTTGCGCTTGCCTTCCAATTCCAATTCCAATTCTGTTGTGACGATGATGATTGCTTTGGTGCATTGCATGGCGTGGCATGGTGGGGGTTGCTTTTTCCGTATCTGTTGAGTTGATTTCTTCCTCTTTGTTTTTGTTTGTTTTGGCATGGCAGACGCCCTTGGCCGGGGGGATCAAGAGGTTTAGGTTTTACTTCAAATGCACCGAGTGCTCTGCTGTCCTCACCATCAAAACTTATCCGCAGCGGGATCCCCGTTACGTGGTGGAGTCCGGGGCGACTAGGGTGGTGGGTAGAGAGGATTCTGCCCCTTTTTTGATTTGTTGGGTTCCTTCTTAGGGTTTTGGTCGGACTTGCTTTGGGGAAGAATTTTGAACGTTACTTACTTGTTTGCTGTGATTTTTGGCAGGTGGTGGAGGAGGAGGAGGAGAATGAGAAAAGGACGACGACGAGTGAGGCCGAAGAGATGGGCAATGTCGCCTCCGCCTCCGCCTCCGCCTCCGCCTCCGATTCCAAGAGAGAGATGGATATTCTCACCCCCCCGCTTACTACTGATGAGATGAATTCCATCATCAAGGTATGTTATTTTTTTTTTTTAAACTATTTACTATCCTCGACTCTCTCTCAAGGTCCAGTTATGCTTTTGTTGTCTGCATATTAGTCGCTTCCTCGTCGGCTTACCCTTGATGCTGCGGGAATCTTCTCATTAGAACTGTCTGCCTCGGACGTTGTTTGCATCAGTTCTGGCTGGACTGGTCATTTTTGCTTAATAAGAAGGTGCCCCCCCACCCCCACCACCCCCTGTATCGGTTTGTAGGATGACGACGTCGTATGCATTTATATATATATCTAAAAGTTTGAGCTCGTTTGAAGATACCCTCTATTGCAAATGCCCTGTTCTTCTTGGGACCATCAATCCCTGATTCGGTGTGGATTGAGTTTGCGATCGTCTTGCTTCGCTGGGTCGTATCCTTCCCGTGGTATGGCCCTGAAAGTTCTCGAGTAATTCTTCATTTACTCCTTACCCTTTGAAGGAAGTTGCATGATTGTTCAAGAGCATGCGAATGTCTGGCGATACACATGACACGGAAATAAGCGCCTAAGGCGACATGGGTTAAAGCATGCTATCCAGATCAAATCCTCAATGCACTTGCATCTAATGCGAAAGGCGAGCCTACTTAATTTCCCAGCAGCACGTGCCTGTACTTCCGACCCTTAATGCAAGTATATCTGCCAAACCTCTCGGAAAGAGCACGGTTTACTCGTTTGCTGATCTCGTATGCACCGTCGATAAATCTGATGGTACCTCGATTCGATAATAAGGAAAGGTGGACGTGCTCTGTTGGTTTACATCGTCTTCCACGTGCTTTCTTGAGTCTCCTCTAAAGAGTTGCTAGTGTAGCTTGAATCTCCCTTCTACCTAAGATTACATATTATCCAGACGGTTTCCTTTTCTTCATGGGATTTGTTAGGATAACTTAGCAGGTGTTTTGGATCCGATGCAAGCGTGAGCTGTTGGTTTAATTGGAATTGTCTTATGTTGTTGAGGCCTAGAGAAAAGCTTACTTTTGTGCTGGTTTGATTTGAAATGCAGAAGAGGAAGTTTTCCAAGGAATTTCCGGACGAGCCAACGGATTCCTCGACAAAAGCTACCACCAGCGACATCTCGAATGACAGAGGCATGTCACGTTTTTCGAACATGTTTTCTTCAATTAAGTCAGCTCTCCTAGGTTGGGATTTATGGTGTCTGAATGATGGATGTGTGGAAATAGATAGGCTTGGCACTACCCTTACCCTTTCCCTGCAAGTGCTTTGGATTGTATTGAATGCAATGTCCCTTCGTGAAAGTAGACTTGACTTTTAGAAAGTAACTTTTTCCATATGACGGCGGTTGTTTCGGTGACCTTTCCGGTCAGGTTTCCTTGTCTTTCCATCGTGTTTGTGGTGTTTCTGTTTTCCATTGGGAATAGATATTGCTTGGTCGTTACATGAGGACCCATATTGTGTGGAAAGCATCTAAGTGATATAACTCATGTCTTTGTTCCTTGTTCATTGACTCATAATTTTTGTTATGTTTAACAGGAAATCCTGTTGGATCACTGGAGCTGGTGGTCTAAGCAGTGATGATGGGGATTGAGTTGCAAAGGATGCCATCCGTTTTCTCGCTGTATTAGCTGAAATCCTTTTTTTTATATCTGTCTGCGCTGTAATTTCTGACTGAAGCGGGGATCGATTATTAGATTAGCTTTTAATGGATAGTGATTGAAGACACGCTGCTTCCATTAAAGGAAGGATGAGAGTATGGCTGTAGACTGCATCTTTGTGTTGACTCTTTAAACTGCTGATGGTGATGTTGTTGCGATTCAGGGCGAGTCATCCGAGCGAATTAGATATATATACTTTCAAGCACTAATAGTACTAAGCACACTTCAAGGGTGCGTGGAACGTACGACGGAGTACTGCCCAATTGCAATTGACTAGGGGGAAAGTTGTCTTTACGGAACCAAAGTCACAAATAACGCTCATCAACACCAAGGAAAAAGAGCGAGAAATGGGCAATTAGCGTCGGAGATCCCATCCCGAGCGTTTCATAGGAATTTCATACCGTTGATGGAATGTTCGATACCAAACGAAATTTCTTAAGTAAAATAAAAAAAAATTTCGTATAGAGAAAATGAATCTCTTCCGGAATTAATGAATTTTAAAAAACACCTAAACAATTCAAGCGAATGGGCAATCTCTCTCTTCTTGAGTCTTTCAATGGCTGCCTTATGATCTTTTGATGATTTTCAGAGTCTTTTTTAGGTATAATTATCACAGAAAGGCACGACTCATGAATGCATGCAGGCCTTCCTCCTTCCATCCTTGAGCCTCCATTTGGTAGAGGGCTTGGGTTCAATTCCATATCCACCTTTGCTAGAGGAGTCGTGCGTATCCCAGCTCGGCATAGGACTGGGACGGCGCCCTCCTCACCCTGCCATTATCGAGCAGCATCTCGCTGCTCAACATGAAGATATTCAAGGGCTTTTTGGTGGATATTTAGAGGTTACTCGAGATGCATGTTGTGCTTAAGCAGGAACGGGAAGCCCCCCAATATGAGTTTCGAAAAATGGGTACATATCCCGGATTCCTCACGAGCAGAAAAGCATGTTCGGATGAGGGAACTGTATGACAAATCAGTAAGGCTGGAAGTGGGTCTGCGTACAGTGGAGGCTATGAGGGTTGAGCTTTTTCGGGTCAATGCAGATATTGAGCAGCTTACAGGCGTGTATGACAAGAGTTTCCTGGCCTGGTGCAAGCAATGACTCAAGATTTGGCTAGGACGACAGCTGAGCTATAGCAGGTGCCAGCACTGCGGCCAGAGATCGAGACCATGAAGCAGGAAGTGCAGAGCGCAAGGTGTGGATTTATCGTTATGCATCCGGTTGTCCTCTTGAAGGGCCGCATTCCAGTGTGGAAGTTTGATTTTGCACATGTTTTGTCGGTGTCCAGAGATGCTATTAAGAATGATGAGAAAGGAAGCACCAAGAATTATTTGATGGAGCAGAACTTGATTTCCACGGCCCGTGAGTTGGAGAAGCTGCGAGCAGAGATTGCAAATGCAGAGAAGAAAGCTCGTGCCGCCGCTTGTTGTTGGCGATCCAGCTACTTTTCTTTGTGGTATCTTCATAATTTTCTTTTATTTGTTACTAGTCAGTTTCAAATTTCAATGATGAGCATGTTGTGTTAAATTGAACTTTGGCCGAATGGCTTCAAGTAGTCATGCCGGTGTTGGAATCATGGATGTGAAGCTATAAGGTTTCATCTCCTCAACTGATTAAGTTACTGCCAACATTTTTTATTGAATGGATGAAGCAGCAAACAAAAGAGTTCTTTTTGTGCTAGAATATGTGAATTTATTGAGTTTACGGTATCTTTGTTTCTTTCTCCTTTCCCAGAAGAATAACCCATTTTTTGACCGAAATTGGTGATGGGCGTATAATGAAGACAAAGATGATCCTGTTGAATAACTAACTAGTGTGCTTCCCTAAGTTGCATGGATTAGTTTTACATTAATTTTGCTGGGAATATATATTCAAAGGTGCACTGATTCAAAATTCACCTATTGGTATAGAAAAAAAAACTATGAAGGAACTCCAAGTAAATCATATGTCTGGGATTGAATAATATCTAAAACAGTAAATTAACTTCGCTTATATAATATGTTGAGAACATTGGATACTGCAATCAAGGAACTCCAAGTAACTGGTAAAATTCGCATGAACTAGATCCTCATGCAACTTGCATACACTAACAAATTATGTTGACTTGAAAGAAAATTTTTTGTTACGATTGTTCTATGTTTTAGGAGAATCTTGGTATAAAGTTTTGTGCCAATAATGGCATTATAAGTTACCCTTTATCAGTTTTGATTTCAGATTAACTCCTAAATGTAGCCTCACTTACAAATTCTGTTAACTTTAAACCTCAAAGCAATGTCACCGATCAAGCAGCCAAAAACCACAGGAAGAGCAGATGAAGTCTATAAGGGGTGTAGCAGAAGTAGTAAATAATGCTGCTAGAGGAAGAGATCTCCATGTTGCCTAATTATGTGCATGAGAATTATGATACCTTCAAGAGAGTGCAACTTTGCTGACGTATAGAGTATGTTGCTCGCACACAAAACTTTGATACAGATACACCTCTTAAAAAATTGTTTTACCACCTACTTTAACTTCTTAGTCTATGAAAGGATTTGAACTTTGTTTCACTTCACTTAGAAGAACCAGTGGAATGAACGTTTTTGTTGATCAGAATCCATGTCAGCCAATGTTTTCTATCTGTTAAAGGTCCTTGTTTTCTTTTCTTGTGATCCGCAAGGACGATCTTTTTCTTGACAGTAATTCAAATCAGGATTTTAGACTCCACATACCTATTTGTAGTACCACTACTGCTATATGTTAACATGGGTTGCTTTTGGCCAGCTCAATTGATCTTGAACTGTAAGATAACTCACGTAAAAGTAGATGAAGGAACTACGTGTTTTTATTGCCTAATCTGTTCAGGTTACCTAGTTCTACATACAGTATAGTCTACTAAGTTATTTGTGTTTTTATTGCCAGCTCTGGTTTTCTGGTGAAATGGCAAGCCGTCTGTCCTGCAGTCCCGTCCTGTGATGCTTATATTGTCGATAGCGAGTGCAAATTTTGTTTTCCTCTACATCTTGCCTTATGTTGACATCTTTTCTTTTGGATTTCAACTGCTTATTACGACCATGGCTCTACATGTGACTTCCTGCTGATCTCATTATAATTTTACAGTTGAAACTGTTTCTTGTTGACCAATCATTTTTCGAATCCTTGCCCGAAGTTTCCTAAATAGAAGAAATGCCAAGACCGAGGTGAGTGAGCAAATCTTGATATCTTTATGCGGATACCTTAGTGTATATTACGAGATTTTGGTTTAGTTTTGTCATGATAGTATTTACATAAAAATGAGCTGGTACATACTACTAGATTCACTCGATAATAGCTTGAACCCTCAGGGCGTCTGCAAAATGCTTCAAACTTTGCTCTTTTTTTATCCACACGGTCATTATAAAGTCATGTTGATTATGCCCATAGATTCCAAAGTTTGTCTGTTCAAACTTTAGTTTTTATTATTGTCTTGTTCCCCTTTTATGGCAGCTTTCACAGTTTAGCTTTTATTTTGTGCAGAACACTTGAAACCTTTCAAAACATAAAGATATCAACATGCAGATTGTGTGATATTTCTTAATTTTTCAAAACTTCAAAGTACTTTTTTCAGTGGTCGTCATTCGGTAGTGCCTTGGTATCTAAATGCGGCTTAACAGATTTTATGTTAGAGAGATGCACGTAATAGTGTCCCTAAAGCAAAGTATATACTGATTTCAATGAAATAAAGAATTGCGTGGCAATTCCCTTTGAATGAAAACAAAAAGTACATTCTCTCCCAGTCAGTCCACCATATGGTTATTACGAGTGTGATGTAGCCACTATGCAGATTAATGAGTACGGTCAGCTCGGATGATTGAGAATTGAGAATAAACCAAAGCTTTGATATCATATTCAACTTATTACTTTCTCAAGAATTGAAATGGTTAAATTATGGACGAACGAAGTATATACAAAATATTTCTTTATATTCAATATGACATTTTCTTCTGTATCATTGGTCAATGTTATTAGCCATGAGTTTTTCTTTTACAGAATTGTGGGCCGGCTTGCAGTTGCACTGCCAGGTGTCGGTTGGCATCGAGGCAGAAGACGTGCAAGAGGGCATGCGGAACCTACTGAGCCCATTGTAGTTGTGTGCCGCTAGGAACCGCTAGTAACTGGGATGTATGCCCTTGCTACGCCACCATGACCACTCATGGAGGCAGACTAAAGTGCCCTTAATTTAGTTAAGCATCCTTGTAGATTTTATATCATCTCGATGGATATATGTTGCCGAGAATAAATAATTTAATTGATTAGTTTGTGATCTACAATAAAATAATAAGAATGTTCCTATGTAAACCCAATATCATATTAAATTCTCCATGTATAGAGAAATAACAATCAAGAGTTTTATGCTTCCCGTGTGCTACTCTCTCTGGCCATGTTCAATTGCGATTCGTCTTCTCACTAATTCATGTGTTCAAATCATCATTATTATGGTCACCTTCACGAGTACAAGTTTTTACATTTCTACAATATTTCAATACGTATGAGATGGGTAAATCGTTAGATAACCAACTATTATATTCATGGTGGACTAGTCTGTGACATTTCGAATTTCGCCTAGCCGATTAGTAAGCCAAGGAAATTTATTTGGTGTCGATGATCGAATTCATTTAAATGAAATGGTCATTTAAGGAATTGAGGGACAATGGCACTTAACCTATGCTTTGTCCGGATATTTTAAGAGCCTAAGTTACATGATATAGGTCACAATTGGGACATATTACTCACCATGCATGGCCAACCACCACTACCATCCAACTACTACCATCCAACTATATATGTTCCAATCCAAGTGCCTTTTCAAATGAATTTCACTTAGAGCAAACTTGTATCTATCACGACATAGGAATTGTACAAGAACCACTACAAATTAGTTTACAAATTTAAACTGCTGGATGAAGGCTTAGTTTAATATTTACATATTATTGGGAACTCAATGTTTGAGAAAGTGGGGGGAAAGCATTATCGCTTATTTATTTATCCAATAGTGTGAATTTTGCCGTGAGCGAGTATAATTTCCGGGCTTGGATTGATAGCGAGAAAATTTTTAAAGCTCAAGCATTATTGATTTTATTTGGTTCGAACAAATAAAATATCATATGCATTATGTTTAGACATTTATTTAATTTTTTTGGGGTCGAATAATTTCCATGTATTGATATGGTAGTCTAAAAACAAAAACAAACAAAAAAGAAATTTCCTGAATCCAAAACCCGTTTATTGACTTGGCCCAAACTGCACGCGAAATACATATCCATGTTTTTCGGGTCGGGTTGGTTCGGTTCTGTTCCGGTTGGGCCCCGCTTCTTGAATCGTTTTGGCCCATCTTCTTCAAAACCTTGGCGATCTAAGAGAGAGAGAGAGAGAAATCTGTCACCATCTTTCAGAGAGAGAGAGAGAGAGAGAGAGAGAGAGAGAGAGAGAGAGAGAGAGAGAGAGAGATCTGTCGTGTAACAACACCATCTTTCCATCCCCATTCGTCACTCCCCCTTCTTTATCTCGTCCATTGCTGGTCTCTAGGCACTCATCTCCGTTGTGTTGTGAGGCCCATCTCAACCTGTATCTAAACATGGATACGGGTCCGTTCAGCTCCCTTTCATACTTCTTGTAGAGATAATTATGATAATCGTTTATAATATTTTCCTATATTAGAGATAATTAGAATTTTTTTTGGTTTTTTTTTGTATCTCTTAAGATTGCATGACATCTTCTTTGATTGCGAATAGGGTCGCACTTTTTTCACTCCCATTATAGTTAAAACACTCCCTATCGCAATATTTTGACAATGTTAACCTTTGTAAGTCCCATCTTTTTTTCAAGTATCCTTGTTTCTTTGCTTGTGGTGTTCTGTTTGTTTTCCTTTGACTTTTCTTATGGGTTCCGTTTTCCTTCTCCTTCAGTTCTCTCCGTTCCCTTTTAATTTTGATCATATGGTTCAAGCCTTGGTAGTATTTGTCAAAAAACTTATAGAGAGCATGGGCAGATTTGACGACTAGCGCAGAAGTAGGAGAGACCACGAGGACGAGGAGGGGCAAATCCTCGCTGGTCTTGAGAATGGGATTGTTGATCTTGAAGGTGGCATTTTTGGTTTGCGTAAACAATATAGTGAAAGTAGGGGCAGATTTGAGCCGTAGATATGGAGGCTACTAGGTGATGGTGAATCACCAATGACGATGACGACCAGGACCAGGAAGATGAAAATAGAGAAGTGGACATTGCCAATGAGCTTGATGAGGATTTCGGTGAGGACCTCAGGTCTTGGGTTTGAATCTTTAATGGGGTTTTTCTTGTCTTCATGATCGATCAATCAAAGGTTTTGATGCGAAATGGGACAACAAATAACACAGAGAGCAAAATGGATGGAACAAGCTTATAGAGTAAAGAGATATGAGATGGGTTTTTTTTTTGTAGTTGAACTTTGATTTGAGGAAATAGAGATGGAAGAGGACTAGTTAGGTGAGGAGGAGGTTTATGCAAATCCAGGCTTCAACTCCGTGAGTTGCTTGTGTTGGTGATGGACGGTTTTTTTTTTTGCATTCCGGTGACGGAAGTAATTACAGGGAAATAATCTACATCTCATGGTTGAATTTGAACAAAAGGGGTAAATTATGAGGCTCAAACATACATCTCAACTCATGTCGTGCATCCAAAAAAACATATTGCAATAGCAAATGGTAAGTGTTTATTGAGAAAAACAACAAGAAGCAATTCAATACGAGTTAAAATGTAGTAGAGAAATTCTATCAGAAATTCACTGAAACTAAAGATTTTGTCAAGCCATGTCCAACTTTCCAGTTTAACGAACAAAGAAACCGAGTGCAGAAAAGAGAGGTATGAGATGCAAAGACAATTTTAATGATCGAGCCTTAGTTTCTCTCAGTAATGATTAAATTCAAACTGTGATCTCAAAATTTCAAGTACATGTCCAAAGAATGTACGGAGAAAGAAGAAGATGGACTCAATTCCACTTGCATAGCTCATTGCATCAAAAACTCATCTAATATTGGCGTGAAAGGGGTTGCTTTACAAAAAGAGAGAACAAAGAGAAATAAATGAAAAGAAGGAAAGTGGTACAGTGAGAAAAGAGAAAGAAGAAAAGCAATTGAAGAATGCTTAAGAAAAAAAATGGGATCCACAAAGATTAATATTGTCATAATATTGTCATAAGGAATGTTTTAATCACAATAGTAGTGGAAAAAGCGTAATCTTTACGAATATCTTAAACGATATACGCTACCTTAAAGATAAACAGATTGACGTAATCTTTATTATCATATATCGAAATATAGAAGATTACTCTTTCCCGCGGACCAACTCTTCTCAGAGAATAACTCGATCTCTGCTTCTTCAATCC
>JASUUD010000024.1:0-127739 GCA_031216285.1 Syzygium syzygioides | reverse complement strand
CTGAGCCCAACCTATTTTATTAAATGGGTGGAAAGTGGGTGTATAATAGACCCACTAAAATTCATTTGTTTTGGGTTTTTTTATTTTAAAACCCATTAGGATCTGTATTTTAAAATATAAAGTAAATTATTTATAACCCACTTAAGCACATATAGGTTAATATATGGTTGACCCATTTTGATAGCTTTAATTAGGGGTGAGTGGTTTCAGATTTGGTCCAAGTTTTAGTACAACCTAAAATCTACCTTATTGGGATAGGTTTCCCAATTTATAGAATTTGTAATTTACTGTGCATATCCTGAAAGTTGAAACCTATCTTATCAATTGGTTCAGTTGTAAGGTTTACTCGGGAATTGGCCATTTTTTCTTTCTTTTTTGGTTTCATTTTTAGTTCAGCAAAGTAAAAAGTGAATGTAGCAACAAAAATTCTCATTTGCCAATGGCAATAATCCATAATACCTACTCTGAACTGAAAAGCCGCAATGATGGTATGAATCGCCCAGATGTAGTACTGGCTAACATTCTCCATAGGCTCCTTCAAGAAGATCGCCAGCGAAACAAGGGCCAAAGACAAGCCCATCTTCACGGCGAAGATGACCTTCCGAGGATCGGAATGACCCATCTCAGACAGCTTAACCACAATATCCTGCAACCAATGCCAGATATGCACAATCCCATTCGAACTCAACCTAAAGCACCTGCATTTGACGCCATAATCGCTCCCATCCGTGCTGTTCAGGCTGAAGTTGGGAGTACCCTTTTCTAGAGAGGAGCCTCTCTTTGCTTTTCTCGAAGAAGCTGTGCCCGAACAACCCAATCTTCGCAGCCATTGAAAATGGAAGAAAAAGGATTTCCAGAGCTAAGAGACAAGTCACCAGAATGGTAGAGCTGGGTGCACAGAAGAATAAGAAGATGGTGGTGACTCTGCACCTGGAATGGCCTGTGGAATTAGTCAATGAATAGAGACATGGAGAGATGATTGATTATATCGTTCACAAAAATAAATGAATAAAAATGTTGTTATCATACACAAGAATAATTAAATATAAATTATCTATTAATTAATTTTTTTAAGCGATATAACTAATTATTTTTTGAAAAGTGTTTACCAAATTTTGACTTTTCCGTAATACAAACACATCTTAAGATGTAAAATATCAAGGGAGACCCACTCTCCATAAATTTGGATCAACTGAACCTTGCACAGGCACATAGATTATTCTCACTTTTAGCTAAAGAAGAAAAGCCGCAGAGTTTCTCTTTCTTTTTCTTTTTCTCTTTCCCTTTCCTTTTTTTAACCTCTCCCTCTGCCTTTACTCTCCCATCTTCTCTCACTTTCTTTTCTTTTTCTCTCCTTTTACTTTCTCTCTCTTCTCTCACCTTCTTTTCTTCATTCTACAAATAACTTTGTGCAAGTGGGTCAAGACTAAAAGGAGCATATGTATTGTGCAGAGAGAAAAGAAATGAAAAAAGAAATTCGAAATCTCGTTTGTGGTTTATGACTGAAGTTAGACGATGGACACAATTGTGTATTGTGATGGTCTGGTCCAACCAACTTTGTGCAGAGTGTGGTAGGTCTCAATTGATAATTACATCTTAAATAATAAAATGAAATGATTTGGCCCATGAGCTACTCAAGATAAACAGAATCGTGGATTTAATCTTGGAGAAGAGACTCCGCAAAAGAGTTCATCAGATCATCATCTAAATTTGGACAAGACAACATCGAAGTTTCAGAGTTTTAAGATGGATGGCAATCCCGTGAGCATAAACATTGGTGATCATAAAATCTGGGACAGAGAAGGGCCAGATTGAAAGCATTGGAGTCCGTAGTAAACAGAACACAACTTCAACCAGAATCCAACTATCGTGTGTATCTGCTGCTATGCACCGCCGTGAAAGAAGGCAACGTGGACGAGTTCATCGAGGCCCTCGAAAAGTATTCTACTGAAGAGAGGGTCTCTTTGTCCAACATTATCGGCAGACAGGGTCCTTCTGGGAACTAGTTGCTCCACGTCGCAGCGGGTATCTGGAATCCCGACATTCTCCAAGCCCTCCTCGAAGTCATCTGTGACAAGCTGCTCGCCCCCAAGGTGAAGATGTACCGAGGGGACAATGCGCTACACATCACGGCAAGAGCCCGCAGGATCCGCACGGCTGAGCTCCTCCTTGACTGCAGCAGTATTGTGGACATGGCGAACGACATGGGGAACACAACATTGCATGAGGCTGTGAAGAACCGTCACTACGAGTTGACCCACCTGTTCCTGAGTCGAGGCTCAACATCGGTGTATCGGGAGAACAAGGAGAGTAAGTGCCGTCTGTACTTGGCAGTCGAGACGGGGGACTCGAAGAATCTCATGCTTTTGATGGAAGCGGTGGATGGGCATGAAGTCCGGTCCTGGATGAAAGGCGTGTCGCCGGTTCACGGAGCCATGATTCACCAAAGGATAGGTTAGTGATTGAACTTGCGGTTCTCACTTTGAGTAAATTTATTAGTCGGACCATATACATTTATATGCGTGTCTACTTTGGATCCATGCCAGCAGTTCAACCTGTAAGTGACATTCACATTTTTGTTCTTCTGCTATAATGGTTTAACTTTATCTGGAGCCTACATCGATTATTGAAAATTTCTTACAAAGTTTGGCCCAGAAGAAGGCAGTTATGATATGTTTGGACTTGGGTCTTGGCAAGACTTACCCCCAGAAGAATGGTGAGAGTCTAGTAGCCAAAAGCATCATTACCTTACGCTTTGATCCGAGTAGCACGGGGCTCGTGGAATTCCCTGTGAATCAGCAATTACCACCTTTCAAGGCTATATAATCCTGGGTGAGTTGGACTTTGCGGTCCACAGTAACAGAAATATTGACTTTCGTGTTCGCTTTGTTTATAAACTCATGAGCCGCTTCTCTTGCTTCTGCTCCCTATTATGAATTTGATGAGATGATTTGCCCCAATTTGAAGAGAGTTTGCAAGTTCAAGGTTAGGGTTAGCGTTCCTCAAGATGAAAATTAAATTTTGCCCCAATTTCTTGAAGTAAGGCAAGGGTTCTTATAATTAGATGGGTGAACAATGTCATTTAGCATGTCAATTACTGAATTCAACTTGCCAGTAACACACGTTGGCTTTTTGAATGTTATTTTAATGCCACGTCAGATTTTCTGATGAGCCAAATTGCCGATGGCACTCAAATGATAGATTTTTCAAATTTATAGCATTCAAGTAAATGCCGTACGAATGTTATTGCAATCATAGTGTTCTTATCCCTCACAAATCCATCTTAATTTGAGAAAGACAGGAACTTGATAATTTGATCATCCTGTGGTCCAATAAGAATCGGGATTGCTTGCGTAAATAAGCCACACCGACGATATTCTCATCAAGAATGCAGCGCGATGTTTAAGAATGAATTCTGCGGTGGATTCCCGCGCCAAAGATACTCTTTTTTCCGAACAATTGCTATTGGCCACATGATATGCACTGGGAGCCAGAGAAGAAAAAATCTGCAAGGTGTTGGCTGTGCACTTAATCTTGGAGAAGAGACACAGCAAGAGAGTTCAACCTGACTATCGTCTCACTTTGTAGGAAACGATATTCAAATTTCAGAGTCTAAAGATGGATCGCGATCGCGTGAGCATAACTATTGAGGATGATGAAATCTGGGAGCAGAGAAGGGCCAGATTGAAAGCACTAGATTCCGCAATCAAATCACACCGCCAAGCAGAATTCAAGTGTCGTGTGAATCCACTGCTACACGACGCCGTGAAAGAAGGCGAAGTCGACAAGTTCATCGAAGCCCTCGAAAAGTATTCCACCAAAGAGAGGGTCTCTCTATCCGACATTATTGACATACGGGGCCCTTCTGGGAATTCCTTTCTCCACATCGCTGCGGGTATTGAGAACGCCGACATCCTCCAAGCCCTTCTCGAGGTCATCCCTGACAAGCAGCTCGCAGGCGAGGCAAACTGCCGAGGGGACACCGCGCTCCATGTCGCAGCAAGATCTGGCAGGATCCGCTCAGCTGAGCTCCTCCTTGGCTGCGGCAAGATTGTGGACATGGCAAACGATGCGGGGAACACGGCATTGCATGAGGCTGTGAAGAAGGGTCACTCTGAGTTGACCCGTCTGCTCCTGAGTCGAGGCTCACGAGCGGTGTATCCGAAGAACAAGCAAAGCAAATGCCCACTGTACTTGGCAGTCGAGACTGGAAACTTTGAGATTCTCAAGCTTTTGATGGAGGCGATGGATGAAAATGAAGTCCCTTGGCCCAGGATGCAAGGCATGTCGCCAGTTCACGGAGCCGTGATGCACCAAAGGTTAGGTCAGTGATTGTATTATGACTCTCACTTCGGTAAATTTATCATTCCGACCATACACATTTATACGAGTGTCTATTTTAGGTCCATTCCAGCCGTTGAACCTGTACGTCTCACACATTTTTTGTTTTTCTGCTAGAATGGTTTGACTTTGTCTAGAGCCTGCATCAATTATTGAAAGATTCCTATAAATTTTGGACCAGAAGAAGGCAGATACGATATGTTTGGACTTGAGTCCTGGCAAAACTTACCCCCTGAAAAATGTCACCAAGTTAATACTTCAAAAGTCGATACTCATAATATAAGCTTTTGTAGATACTACACTACTTATATTATTGTCCAAGGACCTCTTGTAAAACAGGAAGAGACTCATGTCATGGCTGCCCTTGAGTACTCCAATTTGGTAATCTGCTTCTTGCAGATGACTGTCTCTATGCTTTGAAGCATTCCCCGATGTCTATTCGATCGCATTTTTGTTTTATTTTAAGAAAAACCAGACCCTTGGCCATGAGCAAGTTCATTCATTTCCTGCTCTAATGATGTAGAAATGTTGAAATGGATGTCAAACCGGAAGAAAGAGCTATTTGATTTAAGAGATGCTAGAGGAAGAACTCCCCTCCATCTAGCTGCATACGTAAATTACATTGATGGAGTCAAATTCTTGGTTGAAGAATTTGCTTCGAGGGCCTTTGAGGGCGACGAAGAGGGCTATCTTCCAATCCATGTTGCCTGTGAGATGGGTCATCTCAAAATAATCAAGAAGCTGCTTCGACATTGGCCATACCCGGAAGAGTTGCTAAGTCTTAAGGAGGGGCAAAATATACTTCACGTTGCAGCAAAGTGCGATAGGGCCTCGGTAGTGAAGTCAATACTTGGCGATCCTAACCTTGAGAAGCTTGTAAATGTGAAAGACAAGGAAGGAAATACACCTTTACATGTGGCCGCATTACAGGGGCAAACCAAGGTTCTGTGCTCTCTCATCCCGGACAATAGAGTTGACTTAAAGCTTGTAAACAATGACAACTTGACGGCGTTCGATATTGCCGGTGTGCTGACTAAATTTGATGCTCCACTTCAACAGGTGATGATATCTACTAAAAGGATTAACATCTTTATCTACGTTTGTTTTTCATTGTTATTTTAGCTACCTTCCTCTCTCTGAGAGACGAAAGCCATTGAAATGTACCACGTGGAATTAAGTTTCTACAATAAGCTCAAAAAAGATTGCATTTGCTAGTCTATGTATCACTTGAGAAGGTTTCATCGTTTTTTGAATTCTAAATCTTTGATTGTTAGTCGATCTTCACGGATAATAACGGTCTTTTTCTGTTACATTTTGACCAGAGGACAGCAAGAGTCTTTGGCCACAACTAAAGACAAAGCAATATGCCGACCAAAAGGCTTAGGCCCGGACAGATTTCAGAAGCCTCAGCATTTGGATAGACTAAGGGACTTGGCTAATACCCGCATGGTCGTGGCAACGCTCATTGGCACTATGACATTCGCTGCCGGCTTTTCTGTTCCTGGAGGATATAGTGGCTCTGAACCAGATGCCAGAATTGCTACGCTATTGAACAAACCCATGTACAACGTCTTCGTGATCTGCAACACTGTCGCCATGTACAACTCGATAATTGCAGTCGTGCACCTTCTTTGGGCACAGAAAAATGGCTTAGACCAAGTGCATCTGGCCCTTGCCAGGTCAAGGCTAGCACTGCTCATAGCTCTTGCCACAATGTCTGTGGCCTTCAGGGGTCTACGTGACCGTAAGCAAACGCACTTGGATTGCCGTTGTCAACTTGATCGCCGGAATCATTGCCACGCTCCTCATCTCGAGTCTTTGCATTGGCTCGTTCCTTTGGAATCTGTTGCTTCCGTTGCTTCGGCCAACTTTTCATCGTATTAGAAGGGCCAAACGACCTGCCCGCTCAAAAAACTAGACAATAAGCCCCGGCTGCCTGAGTAACTTCTCGAAACCTCGAAGGTCCTGCGGAACCATTACCAAGTTTGGGTGGGGAAAGGGGGATGGTGAAGACTAGGGGTGAGCAACTTGGATCGCTCAAACCAGGACCGGACCGGACCGACGAGTTTGGTCCGGTTCTCGGGACTATCGGTCTGGTTCCCGGTTCCTAAAAACGGAACCGGTTTTTGAGCGGTCCGGTTCCGATTCCAAGGGGGAACCGGACCGGACCGGACCGACTATTTAATATATATGTTTTTATTTTTTTCTTTAAAAAAATTAATAAAATGTAAACTAAACTCTAAGTGAACTTCATTATCATAAATTCATTGATAAAAATTAGTAAAATGTAAATTAAACCCTAAGTGAACTTCATTAACATAAATTTATTGAAAAAAATTAGTAAAATGTGAACCAAACTTTAAGTATTTGACAAAAAAAAAACTCTAAACTCTAAGTAACCGGTTCCATTGGACCGGAATCGGAACCAGACCGGACCGACGGTCCGGTCCGGTTCCCGGTCCTAAAATCAATCGGTCCGGTCCGCGGTTCTCAAAATTGGGAACCGGTTCTCTCAGTCCGGTTCCCGGTTCCACCTTGGAACAGGACTGGACCGGGAACCGCTCACCCCTAGTGAAGATTGTAAAACTGAGAAGACGTGAATGAAAATTTGTACCGTTATGAAGCCATATTTTGCATGTCTAACTTTGCTACCTAAGTTTTATTTTAAGTAGCTCTGTGCCAAAAATCGATATATATCTCACCTTGATAGGGATGTAATCTAACCCTATTAATTATTCTCGTGTTAGTATTAGATTGCACATCCTTTGTCTACAGTAGTGTTAATTTCTCTATATGCTATTTTTTAAATAATACTTTGGATATCACACACTAGACCATAAATCCATGATTGTTGTGAATACTGCTAGGTGTAATAACAAATGCCAATTCGATTTCAATTTTACTCCTCCTTTTGTACGCAATAAATTATCTTAAGAAGATGGACATTTAATAAAAACATGATATTTAATTTATGTTTCCTGTCGCTTTAATTAATTAGGCGCCTCATGTTTTCATAAGCAACAAAGAAATCTGGCCCTTTAATTTCTTCTATTATGTATTGCCAACTATATGTCACAGAAGAAAATTGATTACCAACTATGACAATTTTTGCTTTAATATTGAAAATTGAGTTATACTATGCTATACATAAAATAAGCAAAAAGACAGTTGTAGCCCTCCAAGATTTTTACCCCTTAAAAAAACTTGTTACGAAAGATGCCAAATAAACATATGAGGGATAATGTTGCCACATTAAATGGTTCATAAAAATATATGCTAGTCACTGTGACTTGAGTGTATCTACTAAGTGAAGCACTTGATTCAATGGCAGAGGAAGAAGAATGCAATTCAGATTTGAGAACTACACAATACCTTCAAAAGAAAAAGAATCAGTATAACGGTTGCACGCTACCTCAAGCTAAGACCAATTTTCGCATGTGATTAGCACATGATATAAAATGGTTTATATTGATCATGCGAAAACTCTTAGGCTCTGTTCGTTTCGCAAAAAAATGTGACGTTTTTGGAAAATCTTATCTAGAAAGTCATTTTCCAGGAAAATGACAATATTTTCCGTTGTTGAGCTGAGACTCGAAAAATGAATTGGAAAATATTTTCCATCATTCGGTTTGGACCTTGTACTCGTTTTAATAAAAAAAAATTATTTTTAAAAATCGAATTTTTAATTTATTTTCTTTTTAATTTTTTAATAGCTTTTTTTTTATATTTCTCTGCTTTTCTTTTCTTTTCTATCTTCTTTTGCTGGTTGCCGGCCACAGCAATGGCCAGCAATAGGTAAGGGACGAGCTCACCTAGCCTTGCCTGCCTCGCCCGAGGCCTCACCTCGCCTTGCCTTGCCGGCCTTGAGCGAGGCCGAGCCTAGTCTCGCTTCTCCTTGTCGAATCAGGCGAGGTGGAGCCTCTCCCGAGGGTACTCATGGACCATCGTCGTGGCCGGTAGAAGAAGAAAGAAAAGAAAAGAAAGAAAAAAATATAAAATATAAAAAAAAAATATAGACAAAAAAAAAGAAAATAAAAGGAAAAGGTAATGAAAAAGAAAAAGAATGTGAAGGAGTGTAAGGAGGAAAGAGAAGGGAAAATGATTTCCTCTCTCCCACTTTTGAAGGGGGTTTTTTCAATTGAGAAAAAAATGTTTTTCTTAACTAATTTATTTTCCGTGAACCAAATGCCGAAAAAATCCGGAAAATATTTTCCTGAATATTGTTTTCCGCTAAATGAATAGAGCCCTTAATATTAATTAACTATTACGTCTAATCCATATAAAAGTGAAGAACCTGATTTGCTCACTCGCAGATGGCTCTTTTTAGTTCAATATTATCGTTATGCACATATGCCAACCCTCACCCTTGCTGGCAAACTCCACCTGCCATCTCGGAGGCTGATGACTAGCAGTGGGAAATAAGGAAAAAATTAAAAAAAGAGGAAGGAAAGAAAAAAAAAGGAAAGAAAAAAAGAAAAGGTAAAAGGGACAAAAATATTAAAAAAATATTTACATTAGCACCAACCATGCCATATAGAATGACCAATGTCCACATCAGCAATTTCTGACTTAAATTGATCGAGTGGACTCAATTGGTATCAATGTAAAAAGATTTAAGACTAAATTGATCCAATTGAAAGGCTTATCACTGAATTGGTATCAATGCAATATGTTTATGACTTTTTCATACTTTTCCCAATAGCTTATTGCTTAATGGTATCATATTGTACATTTCTTTTAAATGAAAAAATTGCAAATTTAATTTGTCGTTACTTTCTCAAGAACCATGCTTCGTTTGCTCTTCCGGCGGCCCATCTCCATTATAAAATTGAGAGAACGGTGTCGTTATGCTAACACGAGTCTTTCATACATAATATATATTTGACCACATTATGTCATGAATAACTGCAAAGCCTCGCAAGCATATTATAGGCACCCTTGATAATGTCATCTAGCAAAATAACATTATTCATGCTTTGATAATTTCTAGATTTCACATAGTGTTATGAATCAGTAACCATTTAAATACATAATGATATTTTCAGTAATCTTGAACACTGAAGTGTTTTTTTCTTCAATTTTCGAAATTTAATAGATCTTTCTAATGATTCTCCATGAGTTTTGTTTAGTAGTACTTTTTTTCCTAACGGTGTCTAGCTATATTTGGCTATTCAATTTCTTGTGCGTGCATGCACACACATATGTTATTTTTTTTTCTTTGATTTTTCAGTAGCCCAACTTTGATGAATTTGCTTTCTGCGAGCAAATCCCACCGAGCACTAAGTAAATCCCAACGTCTTGTAGTCACTAGTTAATAAAGAGCAATACTCCTTTTTTAGATGGCTTTGAGCGACTGATGTCAATAATGTAATTGAGTTGTGTGGTCTAGTTCAATCATGTGCGGAGTTATGACCTGAATTGTTTTGCAAAATTTTGTTTAGCAACGCTTTTGTGCATATATAATTTACTGTCACTATTTTTAGCTGTGGTGGTGCAATTAGAGAAAATATTGGATACCTTGATTGCCACAAGGGATTTCCACAAATCCACTCATTCGTTGTGACATGCGCGAACTCAAGCCAATTCATTTTTAATTTTATTTAAGGATGCGTTTGTTTCATGAAAAACTAAAAATTTAGAAGACATTTTCCCAAAAAATATTTGAATATATCGCTCATAAAAATAAATGAATAAAAAATATTGTTATCACACACGAGAATAATTAGGCATAAATTATCTATTGACTAATTTTTTTAAATGATATAACTAATTATTTTTCGGAAAGCGTTTTTTAAATTTTAACTTTTCCGGTATACAGACACACCTTAAAATGTAAAATATCAAGGGAGATCCGCTCTCCATGAAGTTGCGTCAACTGAACCATGCACAAGCACACAGATTATTCTCACTTTAGCTAAAGAAAAGAGGCCGCAGAGTTTCTTTTTCTTTTTCTCTTTTCTTTTCCTTTTCCTTTTTTTAACCTCTCCCTCCGCCTTTACTCTCCCATCTTCTCTCACTTTCTGTTCTTTTTCTCTCCTTTTACTTTCTCTCTCTTCTCTCGCCTTCTTTTCCTTAACTTTGTGCAAGTGGCTCGAGACTAAAAGGAGCATATGTATTGTGCAGAGAGAGAAGAAATGAAAAAAGAAATTCGAAACCTCGTTCGTGGAAACCTCGTTCGTGGTGTATGACTGAAGTTAGACGACGGGCACAATTTTATACTGTGATGGTATGGTCCAACCAACTTTTGTGCAGAGTGTGGTTGGTCTCATTTGATAATTACATCTTAAATAAGAGAATGAAATGATTTGGCCCGTGCCGACGTGGCAACCGATGAGTGATTTGTGTAAATCCCATGAGCCACTCAAGGAATACAGAATCGTGCATTTAATCTTGGAGAAGAGACTCCGCAAAAGAGTTCATCAGATCATCGTCTAACTTTGGAGAAGACAATATTCAAGTTTCAGAGTTTTAAGATGGATGGCAATCACGAGAGCATAAACATTGATGATCATAAAATCTGGGAGCAGAGAAGGGCCAGATTGAAAGCACTGGAGTCGGTGGTAAATGAAAGACAACTTCCACTAGAATCCAAATATCGTGTGTATCTGCTGCTATGCACCGCCTTGAAAGAGGGCAACGTCGACCAGTTCATAGAGGCCCTCGAAAAGTATTCTGCCGAGACACACGAAAAAGGAAACACGACAGTCTGAACATGCAAAGGGGGAGTCAAAAGAGAGTTTGACTGGAGAGAGAACGGGGAGGATAAAGCTTGATGAGCAAGAGAAGAGGAAGGAGTTCGAAAAAAAAGAGAGGAGACAAACCGAGAAAGAAAAAGAGAGAGGAGAAGGAAGAGGCCGAGAGAGTTCGGGGAACCCCGAGGTGCCGCCAACAAGCTCCCGATCGCCGCTTTGCCGCCGGCCAGCCTCAAAGAGGTAGGATTTCGACTTCCCCTGTTTTGGCTTCCTCCTCCCCTGCCTCTCGGGTGCCGGGCACACCGAGCCTATTCGGTGGTCGCCCAGCACCACAAAAGGAGGAAAATGTCTTTTTTCATCTCCAAGGACTGCTCCCGAACAGTTTTTATAAAGAAATAACCTTCGAATCTAGCTGAAATCGACTTAGAAATCGTTAGTTTTAGGCGCGTCCCACCTGTTCGTCGAAATGTCCCAATGAACCTTAGGACCCCGAATCTAACCTTGCTCTTTTTGGTCATTTCATGCAAACCGAGATCTCTTTGTTCCAAAATATTTCTGTGTGAATCTTCGAACATCATCTTTAAGCTGAAAACCGCCTTGAAACCTCATCCTAAAACTCGCATCTGAACTCACCTACAACATGTTTGATAAAATGTCCGCGTGGATGCCGAGACCTTTTTCACCAAAAACTGTTATTGTTATCTTCGTTTCATGAGTTGTTCATGCTTGAATCGACATTCCATGACTCACTTGGTGTTTTTTCTTGTGTTTTTACGCCACTGTTTGAGCATTGCCCAAGTTGGCCTCGCGTACGTATCCCTCGCCGGAGATATTTTCCGCATTGACGAAGCTTGCGACTCGAGACCGCCTTAGCCAGCAGATTCCTCCTCATCTTTAGCGTGAATATGTTTGTTTTGGCTGTTTGTTTTGCTGAAATTGTGTTTGATTTAGTATGTCTCTTCGGTGACGATAGTGTCGCCGGAATCGCTTGGTGTTAGTTGGGGTAGTGACTATCGGCGATGGCGTGACGACCGACGAGGGATAGTCGTCGACGGTGGGTGGCAAGGACTGACGGTGATGAGAGTTGGTCGGAACGCCGGCAAGGAGCCCACGGCGTGCTCTCGGTGAAGGTAGAAGAAGGCAGGCGCGGGGGAAGCTCTCGGGAAGAAGACGTCTTGGGCAGAAGAGAAAAAAGGCGAGAAAAGTCAAAAAAGAAGACGTCCATAAAGGAAAGAGGACTAATAAAAAAAAAGAGAAAAAGAAAAGAGAGAAAAAAATCAGAAAAGAAATATAAAAAAGGGGTCCCAGGTTGTTCCGAAGAGCCGGGTCGGACAAGCCGGTCGCGGTCATTAGGGTTTCTAGTGAGTCGGGTTGGCAACTAACGGACAGGTTTGGTTCGCGGGTCGAAATCGGATAAGGTTTTATTTAGTGTATGGGCTTTAGAGTGTTTATTAGGTTTTGGGTCATTTCGTAGTTGGGCCGAAATAGGTCGTGAGCCGACTTTTTTGTAAGTTTTGAAATTTTGATTTCTTGTTGGGCCATGGGATTTCTTTTTTTTTTTTTTTAAATTCGGGCTGGGCCTTTTCTTTTTTAATTTGCCAAACCAGGCTCAATGAATGAACCCGGTCCAGTCATGGACCCAGGCCGATGCGCCCGGGTCAGTCCCAATCCGGGTCAGATGTGGAGATCCGACCCAGGTCCCTCTTTATATTATATTATATTATTTTAATATTTTATTTTAATATTAAAAAATTTTTAAAAAATCGAAAAAAAAATCTATTTCGGCTTTGGAATTGGTTTTTCTTGCCCTATTGTGTGATTAGAGTTATGTTTGATTGCACATTGTTTGGTTCCTGCACTTTAAATTGCTTGTTTAATTTAAATTTCGAATGTGATTGACCATGCATGTTGGGCTTAGGTATTGACGGTTGCTTCCCTTAGTCTTATTAGGGATGAAATTTTGAGACTCCTAGTTAGTGTGAACATGTTAGGTGGAGAATTGAGCAAGATTAGATATCGAAAGGGCACTAGTTGGTCAGTTAGTGTAATCAAGTCTCCGTATCCATTGAATCTATGGTTTGTAGAAGTAAAGCATTTCTCCCGTGCTTTACTTGGGTATCTAATTGACCCACCAAAAATTGATTAGTGGCGACTCCTAGATGAAATTGATTTGCATGTTAACAACTTAAATTTAAGTCGCGAATTGGTATGAGCTTGGGAGAGCTCGAGCTAGGTTTAATTTAGTAATCCATTAGCCTAATCTCTTAGGCGGCGGGGCCAGTTCGGGGAGGTCGCGACAATATATATATGGGCTCTATGGTGAACAAATATGTTTGTCTGTAATTCTCCTTCGCGTGCCAGTTACATATATAGTTTGTCAGGCTCCTCTCACTTGTAATATACGGTGCAAATCGCATGAGGGCATTGTATACCCAGTATGTCCCATGATCTGCAAGAACAAGTTTGCTTTTCCTTGTTAACCACAAACTTATCTTTTTTGTGCTTCACTTCACATAGCGATAAGTGCTTTCAGCCTCGTTTTCCTCTAATTTCAATTAGTTACTCATGGGCAATACTCTCCATTCCATCTCGCAGCAACTGACATCTTTTCTCGAATTCTTCTCATCCCCCGGATTCTTATGTCCTCAGATATAGTGGCAATGTTGTTGTTTTAATATCACCTCCAAAAGCACTTTTGTCGAGCCGTGCCTTTGTGGTTCTTCCTCCAATTCGCATAAATATGACCAGCGCACATTCTATGTTCTGCCAAGGGTGAGAGTTCTCAAATAGCTGGAACTAATCCCTGCAAAACATATATCTAATTTAAAAGTGTATCTAAATATGTAAAAAAGCACTTACGAGAACAAGACATAAAAATAATTACATAACAGAGGCAAAAAAAAAAAAAACCTTCTGTTGATCGGATATTAAGGTCCATCCTTTGTCTTTGCTTTCAAATTACATCCCCATATCATGCCCTATATTAGCAGAGACCACGATCGAGAATCCTTTGTCTACCTGCACTTTTTACATTGAAGGTTATGCTTATATTTTGTATATTTTATTGCCAAAGTGCAGACACAAAGGTAATGTCTTGCATGAACAATTCATTCATGATTGAATATCTAATTTAATTATTGTCTTTGAATCCCCATTATTTTTCTTTGGCTTTTGTGACTTATCTTCCAATTAAAAGAGAATACTTGAGAATCTAAATTTCAAAAATACTTTGTGAATAAAAACCGATCTAATGTGTTCGACTTTTTTTTTTGTTGATCTCGAAATTGGTATATGCCAGCTTTTTATGTTAAAAGAATTCAATAACAAGAGTATGTGTATATCGTCACATATTACAGTAGGCAACATAAATGAAGAAAATTCAATAAGATCTTTCTATTTGAATCTCTATACGTGATATTTCAATTTTGAAATCTTCCTAATTGCGTGGTGGATGTTCTTTTCGAAGAATTACTCCGGTGTGCACTGACATCGAGGGAAGATAAAATCCCCGAGTTGTGGTTGTGCAATTAATATTGGAGAAGAGACGCCGCAAAAGTCTTAACTTCGGAGGAGACCATATTCTGATTTCGGAGTCTACGGATGGATGGCGATCATGTGAGCCTACCTATGGAGAATCAAGAAATCTCGGGCCGGAGAAGGGAGAGATTGAGAGCACTAGAGTCGGTAAACGGGCCACAACGCCGAGTAGAATTCAATCGTCTGGCACTCGTACGCGCCGCCGCAAAAGAAGGCGACTTGGACAAGTTCATCGAAGCCCTCGAAAAGTATTCCGCTGAAGAGTCGGCCTCTTTGTCCGTCATTATCAGCACAAAGCTCCCATCTGGGAACTCTTTGCTCCACATCGTAGCGGGTATCGAGAATGCAGACATCCTCCAAGCCCTCCTCGAGGTCATCCCCGACACGCTGCTCGCCGCCCGGGCAAACGACAGAGGGGACACTGCGCTCCACGTTGCTGTGAGAGCTAGAAGGTTCCACATGGCCAAGCTGCTCCTCGACTTCGGCAGTATTGTGGACGAAGCGAACGAGGCGGGGAACACGGCGTTGCATGAGGCTGTGACCCATTCGCGCCCGCGCCCGCGCCCGCGCCCGGCACCCGCCCCCGCCCCCGCCTCTGCGCCCGCGCCTGCGCCCGCCCCCGCCCCTGCCCCCGCCTCTGCGCCTGCGCCCGCCCCTGCTCCCGCCCCTGCCGAGCAGTATTGCGGCCGAAGTGAGCATTTCGTCGATCAGTATTGAGGACAAAGCGAACGAGGCGGGGAACACGGCGTTGCATGAGGCTGTGAAGAACGGTGACTTTGAGTTGACCGATCTGCTCTTGAGCCGAGGCTCAAAATCGGTGAATAAGGAGAACAAGGAGGGAAAGTGCCCACTGTACTTGGCAGTTGAGACGGGGAACTCGGAGATTCTCTTGCGTTTGCTGCAAGCGGTGGATGGGAATGAAGTCCTCTCGTCCGGGATTGAAGGCATGTTGCCGGTTCACGGAGCAGTGATGCACCAAAGTCCAGGTCAGTCGTTATGCTTAAGAGTTCTCACCTGGGTATATTTATTAGTCAGACCATTTATATGCGTGTCTAGTTTGAATCCATACGAGATCGTTGAACCTGTGAGTCTTGTTCATAAGGCAGCTAACCTCACGTTTTTTGTTCTTCTCCTAGAATGGTTTAACCTTTTCCTAGAGCCTACATCACTTATAGAAGATTTCCCATAAATTTATGATGATCCAGAAGAAGGAAGATACCCTTATGTTTGGACTTCGATCCTGGCAACACTCACTCCCTGAAGAATGTCATCACTATAATACTTCGATAGTCATATATGTGGAAAAATTAATGCAGAAAATATTGGATCTAGCTTGCAATTTAAGTCGATGGGAAATCACCGAAGAGATAAACGATGAACAATAAATGACATCGTAGATTTAGGTTGTTCAGATTTCGGTAATTCAGTTTGAATATCGGTATCTATGTTCAAGGGAGAGTCTGCAATAAATAATCAATTATAATCGGATAATCAGAGTTATAATCGCTCACACCTAGATTACACTCATGCACAAAATATTTATAAATAAACAACTCAATTCAATTTAAAAATCACGGGATAAAATAAGCGCATCTTCAGGCCCAAAGGAAAACTCACGACTGACTAAAAACGTCCGTGCGTTCTGTCTTTCGTTCTTTGTGCGGTGGCTCCTCTTACTGTTTTGCTTCTCGGCATCCGAGAAAAAGAAACCCACGAGGTCTTCTCTTTACCTTTTATACCGCTACTGCAGGCCAGATCGAATGGAGAGAGAGGGGGGAAGGTCTTCCCTGCCTATTCTTTCCTTTTCTGGCAGAAGACTTCTCTACCCCGTATAATAAGCATATATATATTTATAAAATATATGTGCCTCTCATTTTGTCCACTACAAACCAATTTAGGAAACTATTTCATCAAATTAATCCTAATCCAAATATGAAAGTGCATGCGGGCTCAAATTCCAGACATAATTCAAGAGCATAAGTCACTGTAGATACTACACTGCTTATATTATTGTCCAAGGACCTTTTGTAAAATAGGAAGAGACTCATGTCATGGTTGCCCTTGATCACTCCCATATGGTGAACTACTACTTAGAGATGATTGTCTATGCTTTGAAGCATTCTCTAATGTCTATACTGAAATTATCCCCCAAAAGTTTAGAATTTAGTTATATATTCTATGTAACATTAAGAAAAATATAATAGTTTGAGGGTGTCATGAGCATGACTTTATTTCCTGCTTTCTAATGATGTAGTTATGCTGGAAAAGATGTCAAAGTGGAAGAAAGAGCTATTTGATTTAAGAGATGTTGACCGAGGTACTCCCCTCCATCTAGCAGCATATGAGAATTACATTGATGGAGTCGAATTCTTGGTCAAGAAGTTTTCTTCGAGCGCCTTTGAGCGCAATAGAGAGGGCTATCTTCCGATCCACATCGCGTGTAAGATGGGTCATCTCGAAACAATCAAGGTGCTGCGTCAACATTGGCCAAATTGGTTAGAACCAGAAGAGTGGCTTACTTTAAATGAACAGCAAAATATACTTCATGTTGCGGCACAGTACGGAAGGGCCTCTATAGTGAAGTACATACTTGGCGATCCCGAGCTTGAGAAGCTTATAAATGCGAAAGACAACAAGGGAAACACGCCTATACATGTAGCCACATATCACTGGCAACCCGATGTTCTGCTCTCTCTCACCCGGGACAACAGAGTCAATCTTAATCTTACAAACCGTAGCAACTTGACGGCTCTTGACATGGTAGATGATCGACTGAGGCAATTCGATGCTCCACTTCACCAGGTAATGATACATCTACAAAATAAATTAACAAGTTATCTACTTTTGTTTTTCCCTGTTGTTTTGGCTACTTCCTTTCTGGGAGAGACGAAAGGAATTAAAGTTTATTTTGACCCGTTGAACTCCCCCAGGAAGTTACCTAGCGGAATTAAGTTTCTACGGTAAGCTCAGAAAGATTGCATTTGCAAGTGTGTGTATCACTTGAGAAGGTTTCATATTTTTGAATCCTAAATCTTTGATTGTTAGTCCATCTTCATGGTAATGACGGTTTTTTATTTCTATTACTCTTAACCAGAGATTAACACGGACAATCTTAGTATCTGCTGGAACGCCCAGAAGCAAAGACAAAGCAATTTCCAAGTCAAGAGGCTTAGATCCGAGGATAATAAGTCCGCCCCCGCCCTTACCTAGACTAAAGGACCAGGCCAATACCCGTATGCTCGTGGCAACGCTTGTTGCCACTGTGACATTTGCTGCTGGCTTTGCAGTTCCTGGAGGATTTAAAGGCTCTGAACCAGATGCAGGAATAGCTACATTGTTGAGCAAACCCATGTTCGACGTCTTCGTGATCTGCAACTCCATTGCTATGTACAACTCGATAATTGCAGTTGTGATCCTTCTCTGGATGCATATCAATGATTCACATGCGGTGCTTCACGTCCTTAGAATGGCAAGGATACCACTGCTCATAGCTCTTGCCACAATGTCCGTGGCCTTCATGGCGGGGGTCTATGTGACCATAAGCAAAAGCACTTGGATCGCTGTCGTCGCCTTGATCGTCGGAATCGCTGCCCTCTTCGTTATATTGATTCTTTACATTGCCTTGTTCGTTCCGCTTGGGTACAAGGGTCGTCTTGTACAGTTCTTCGCCAACTTCATCATTAGAGCTGCTATATTAATTTCGAGGAGGGTGACCGAAGAAGCTTTCCAAGAGGGCTACGTTGCAAGGCCCTTACTTGGTATAAAGGGACAATAAAACCACCAAATCCCGAAGATCCTCGCTCTCTGACTGGCAGATGGCTCTTCCTACTTCTCGGATTTGGATTGGTTGCCCATCCTATATTTATCAAATACTATATTTTGATGTCATGGACGATGAAAAAGTCGGTGATGTGATGCTAATGTAATATATTAAGTTCTGTGATGATAACTCATATTTTGGTTATTTATATGAAACATTTGGTGCCCATTCTAATCCCCAGTTGATAAGAAAATGGTTTTGGAACTATTAAATAATGGGGAGAGATTGATTAACATGAAATTAATCTTCTCACAATGAATAATCAATTTTTTTATAATCACCATGTAGGAATTAACACGAAATTATACCTTACCAAAAAAAAAAAAAAAAAAAAAAAATTAACACGAAATTATCGCATTTATGAAATGTGGGAAAATAAACCCAATACGACATTGGGCAAAGAGTATACGGAGGCTCATTATTTGAGCCCCGAAACATGAGCACCGTGAGTTAATTTCAAAATCAAAGTCAAAATCTAATCTTGACTAGAGAAAGGTATCTATTAAAAGATATTCACATAAATAAATTAAAAACAAAGACATGATCGAGAAAATCTCTAAATATGCAATTCTGAAAAGCACTCATGATACCATCAGGCTTAACGGATGCCAAGACTCATCACGAATCATGCAATGCAGCAACTGATTAAGTCTGGCCAACAAGTGTTTGTGATTATTCTCGCGCAATTCTTTGGTGAATTTCGCAACAAAATATGTGGCTAGCAATAATGAAATTTTCAATGAAAGACAATGTGATGACATCCAATGGCCAAGAAAAGTGTTGAAAAAGTCATAAATCTTTTGGATTTGTGTCAATTTAGACCCAAACCTTTTTTTGATATCAATTCAATTTTAAACCTTTAGTTTTCGTACCAATTAAGTCATTTCGGCTAATTTTGGCCGGATTTTGGTGACGTAGATGCCGGCAATGCCACACAGGCTTGCCGGTGATGACGTTGGCAATTTTTTATAATTTTTTTATAATTTTTCTATTATTTTTCCATTTTTTCTTGTCTTTTTTGACTTTCTTCCTCCCATTGCCGATGACCAGCCACCGGCCACTTGTGATGGCCAACCATGGCTAGGTGGGCTGCCCTCGCTCGGTCAGGTGTCACCCGATGCGGCTTGTGCAAGCCTTGGCCAAGCGAGGGCAAGCCCTGGCAAGGGTCAGCTTCACCCAGGCTAGCTCAGGCCAAGGTGGCCTCACCGGGCATCACCTTTTGCCAAGTGACACTTAGCGAGGCCACGGTGGCCTAGGTAAGGTTGACTGTGGCCGGGGCTCGCCTAGGCCGTGCTGAGCGCCGCCTAGCTGGGCATGGCCAACCGCCCAAGCGAGGGCAACCCGCCCAATAATGGCCGATGGCCGGTCACTGGCAATGGGAGGAAGAAAGCCAAAAAAGAAAAGAAAAGAAATCAGAAAAATAATTAAAAAATCGAAAAAATATTAAAATATTATTAAAAATTATCTACGTCAACACCAGTGGCCTTACGTGGCACTGCCGCCGTCCATGTCACCAAATTTGATCAAAATTAGCTGAAATGACTGAATTGGCATAAAGACAAAAGGTTTAGAATTAAATTGGCACCAAAAAAAGGTTTATGACTAAATTGGCATCGATACAAAATGTATAAGACTTTTGAACACTTTTCCCTCCAATGGCCTCAACGTCATGAACCAATCAAATCATGGGTAGAATAACCAAGATCTGATTTATTCAAAAGAAAACACGAGCATGACACATTATCATATGCACGAATGGTGGTCCTTGTTGAACACCAAAACTCATGGCGCATGTCATGGTTGTGGAATGAGAGTGAAGAAGTTTCTGAACCGAGAGGATTTTGCTCGACTCTCCGTATCTCTTAGTACGCTCTGTTTTCCACGTGAATGTATTTTGCGTCGGTGGGTGATCGTCCCCGATGGAGAATGAACGGCGGCTATCGAGGGTTGGAGGTGGTCCAGCTTCATGGGCTTGGTCGGGGCAATCTAATGGTCTGGGCTGTGCTTGTGGATGTGATGAGCTTGACAGGCCGAGCCCAATGAAGCTGAAGTGCACGGGTTTTATGGATGGGCTGGAGAGTGCTGGGCCGGTCTGATGGGCTTGGTGTTTTATTACATTATTTCTCATTTGTTACTTATTTGTTTTTACTTAATCCATTTATTTATTTTTGCAAAAATGCATGGTTGATTTGTCGGCAAAAATTCAGGAGCCAACATGAACTGATTATTAAAGAAAGTGAACAAGCTGAGATTTTTTTCCCTAAGTTATTCACGATCTTTTGCATTGAATTGCTAATTTGTTATTTGCTTATTAACAAAAAGTTATTTGAGGGAAGCTTTTAAGGAAAAAGGCACGAGAAATCCCTCAACTTTTATAAATTGATCAATCGGTTTCGAACTCCAACTCTCCTGCTAACACTCTCCCAGTCTCTTCTTTACTCTCTCTCTCTCTGTTTTTTTATGAAATATTTTATCCAATTAGAATAAAATCATTTAATTTGTTTACTCAACACTGTTGTTGCGTTGACATGTTAGTTCATATTAGCATTTTTATTTCTATTTTGATGGAAGAACCAACTTGAACAAAACACATATAATTCAGGGATCAAACTCTACAAAACAAAATATTAGAGACCTAACTAAATAATTTGAAAAAGTTCAATGACTTTTGGTGTCTTTTTTCCTAGTTTTTAACATAACAGAGGTTATAATATACGGACTAAACCATTTTGACAGTTAGGTCGGAAGTAAAGATATTCCATACAATGAATTTAGAACCTGAGTATAAATCACAATTCGGGTAACATACATTGCATTAGCCCTGTGGTAGGTTTTAAACCCAATTAGGACGCAAACTTGGAATTGTCTCCCTAATTGACACCCAGTAGGAAGCACTATTGGATTGACAAAGCGAAAATCAAGGGTTAATTACATGTGGAATTAAATTCCCTAGTCATCCGGAGACTGAAATCTACTTCGATATTTGCATCGGTATGTTATGCAAACATTACCAAAGGCTCCTCTCAAATTGAGATAATCCTCAGCGATGGCCTAAGTAGCTGGAATATAACATAAATTACTGAGTCATTAAGACACTTGCGGCTCGAATCAAGAGTGGAATTTTATTCGTTCCTGTAGAGGATGGCCTACTTACCAAAAAGTAGCAAGCAACGGATCCTAAGATAGTACTGTCTCTTTATCCAGATAACTCAGCCGTGAGAGCCTCACAATCGTCGTTATGATGATCGCCCAGGACCCTGCATTCGTTCTTTCATCGGCCATTTCGCGTCAAGTCCCTGTTCGAGAAGCAGAAGTTGATGAGGGTAGTGTGAGCCTAAAAATACACCATCTTTCGGATTTGTTCAGACGTTCGGTTGTCCACCCGCTTTCTTGACGTGCATCGTATTAGAAATCAACATCTTCTTATTTAGGAAACTATTCATCAAATAGTAAAGGCTAATAATAGGGAACTATTTGGGTGACATGTAATAAATGAAAATAAAGAGCATGTCTTGGATTCTTAGTGTGGTTACCGAGGGTGCCTCACCAAAGCGGGAGAAGCCTAAATTTTCGACTGGGGCTGCTTCATTTGTCCAGATTTATACACCTAACAGGCTGTTAGGACTGCATTCTTTATTTTATTATGTCGGTGCTCGCATATCCAGCCCCTCACTTGAAAAGAAAGTTTTTATTCCTTCTCCTAGGGAGTACACTTGAGTTTAACATTCCAGAATTCAGACGAAATAGTTTAAGGTCATACTCAGGACCAAATGTAATAAATGTTTTCACACTACAAAATGAAAAAGAGGAGCTCTTCATCAAAATTTTCAGGTCAGACTTGAAGCTAGGTTCCTAAAGTAAAAGAAATTGTCTTTCAAAAGTTTTGTGGGCTTCCAACTGTGTAGATGAAAGTGTGAAATTTCTGTTCAAGAATTTCGTCCGGCACATGTTTCTTAAGTGGCCCTCTGTGGAGTAGTGTATGCAGTAGATTGGAGCCTATAAATAGGGCATTGGAAACCATGGCAATGTAAGCTACAAAGCCAAAGCGTGAGACGGTTGGAGATGTTGTGATCCAACAATTGGCCAACACATTTCACGAGATGTGGCGTTCGATGAAGCATCATCATGGTGCTCGTCGCATGTAACATTATTGCCTGATTTTAAAGAAATTTGAGGAGATGCTCAAAGTGAGGAAATTCCTGTATTAGCCGAACGACATATGAGGGTAAATCCATGGAAGAAAGAAGATTTTGAAAATAAGACACCGGACAGGTTGACCAGTCCAGACTCCTAGAGAATGGAGATCGAGTCACGAGTAAGAAGAAGAGGCCCAGATAATTCCGTGGAGATCAACTCGACCAAGGAAACTAAATAAAAAGTAAGCAAGTTCAGTGCTCAGGATGTCGGAGTGAGAGAGCCATCTTCATATGAAGAAGCGGCTTCCAAGGAGGAATGAGAAAGGCGATGGAAGCGGAGATTTAAGCCTTGAAGCAGAACAACGCATGGGATCTTGTACCACGACTGAGTGATGTGAAACCCATGTCATGGAAATAGGTTTACAAGCCCAAATGGTTAAATCGAGCGATGGAAGGCTCAATTAGTGGCTCGAGGATTCTCTCGACAATGAACTAGATTATAATGAGATTTTCACTCTAGTAGCCAAGACTAAGACCATACTTGTTCTGCTATCTCTTGCTGCCAGCAAGTAATGGAAGCTCTAGCAAATGGACGTGAAGAATGTTTTCCTACGCGGAAAGTTAGATCGCGAGATCTACATGATCAGCCTAAGGATTCGAAAGTACGAAAAATCTCGGTTACGTGCGCAAGTTGAAAAAAGCATTGTATGAGTGGAAACAAGCAGTCGGGCATGGCATGGCACGATTGCCGAGAATTCTGGTTCGAAGTGTCTATTCAATAGCATCTGCGGATCCAAGTTTGTTCGTGAAGGCACGAGATGATAAATGGGCTACAGTGCTAGTTTACGTGGATCACCTCATCATCTCCAGAGACGATGGAAGGGAAATTCACTTGTTGAGGGAAAGCTATCAGTTCTATTCCAGATGAAGGAGCTTGACAAACTCAAACATTTTTTTGAATTTCGGGCGCCCCAGGGTGATTTAACCAGTGGTACGTGTGTGATAGCTAGCACGTGTTGCCTCCAGGGTTTACTCTCCGGCTGTCGACCGTGCGGGAGTTCTCTGGATTATCAAAAAAAAAAGAAAAGAAGAGATAATGGTCTGTTTCCGGGCAAAATGAAAAATATGCAAAAGATTTATCGGCAAGGTTTGGGATGCTTGATTGCAAGCCATTGTTAACACCGATGGAGGTTAATGCAAAATTTTGAGCAGAAGAAGGGAAGGATCTCGAGGATCCGACCATGTATCACCAATTGGTCGGCAGTTTGATTTGCCCGACGTTGACACATCCTTATATTTCATGTGTAGTAGCCATAGTGAGTCTGTTTATGCAGAAACTGAGAAAGTTTCACCTGGATGTAATTCAACATTACCGGCGCCATTGACCTTGCAATATGAATAAGGCAGATGGAAGTTGTGAAATGATTGGCTTTCTGTGATGCCGATTCTCCTTGCGACTACAATATGCATAGATCGACGTTGGGCTATATGTTTTGCCTCGCTTCAAGAGCCATCTCTTGGTGCAGCAAACGAGAACCGTGTTGTTGTCAACAACTGAAGCAGAGTATCCAGCAGCAGCTATGGCAGCTCGGGAAAGCACATTATTAGTGCAATGGCTAAAGGACCTGCACCAAAAAATTGATGAATGTCTAGTAAGAATGCACTATGATAATCAATCAGCAATTCAACTAGCAGAGAACCCAGTGTTTCAACAATATTTCAGAAAAATTTAAGCAAAATCTTCTGAAGACCTTCCCTTTCCAGCAAGATTAATCTAGGCAGAGGACATTGCCTAGTCCCTTAAGATACTACTAGCAGCACAATTCCAAAAGCCTTAGTCCAGACTTCATAAGATACTTTACTTCGAACAATACCGGATCAATGAGCGAACTAGAATATTGAACCTAAAATCTCTTGTCTAAGCATTCTCATGTGAAAATATTACCTCTATTTTTGTAACTTAATTTACACAAGTCCTGTTTAAGAATGAAATAGTAGTCCCAACTAGGGGTGAGCGGTTTTAAGTTCCATATAAGTTTCACCAGGAACCCGAAACCTATCCATTAAAACAGATTCCTCATTTTTTGGAACTTGGAACCTACTCTGCATACACTGGAACCTAAAACTTACCCTGTTACAGGTTTCAAAGTCGGTTTTAGGGTCTACCCAGATTCCACCTGTATTATTAATTGAACGATTACAGTTAAACATCACCTTTTATAACCACAATTTGTTGCTACAATCCACTGATCATAACTAATATTTAGACACATGAAAAATATAAAATATTAACAAAGTAAAGTTTCAGTCATAAAATGGAAGCTCAGAGTAGTAGTTACAAATTATACACTCATTATCGAACGCCTTAGAATATCACAAGATTGTGCAAAGATACAGATCAAGAAAAACAAAAAAAACTTGTCCAGGTTTTAGGTTACAGGTTCTAGGTTCTAGAAACTGAAACCTACTTATCAAAACAGATTCCCCAATTTTTGGAATTCGGAACCTATCCTGCATACCTTATAACCTAGAACCAGACAAGTTCCCACCAATCCACTTCTCAAGTTTCAGATTCTACCTTGGAACCATTCTCACCTCTAGTCCCAATCATTGGGAATGATCAAGAACAACTCTTGAGGGGCCAAGATGTTTGTCGAATTTTCCTACAATATTATGTCGTAAAAACAAGTGTAAAAAATATATAATTTAGCAACTAACTTAAACCAACATTTGCAAAAATACATAAAAATAACATGCATTAGATGAGTTATCAATATTATAAACCAAATATGCAAAAAGAAAAAAAATAAACTGATAGAATTGCTTTTATGTTGCTTTAAGCTATTGAATCTAAAGTGATGATTGAGCACTTATAAATTTTTTTAAATAAATTATATAAAAAAAAGGCCTCATCAAACAAGAGAGGGTTTGCATTGATGCATCCACCTAAATCCGTCAAGACATACTATTAAAACTTTTTCGATAATTTTTTCTATAATTTTCTTCAAGTCCAAATTCTAGGAGCATTTTTGTAGTGCTTCCTATGTTCCTTGCTCTTTACCAAGAATTGACATTTTAGTTTAGATTGTTGGTATATAACTAGCATTGGTACTTTTGTTTATTTTACGTTGTCCTAGCGGATATCAAAATGAGCTCCTTACTAACGTAGAAAGACTATTGTTTTATCTATTAATTAACTAAAAATACATTGATGGACTCACTATCGAACATACAAATTGCTTCACATCTTGCTCCAATCGAGTCGAATCATAACTATAAAAATGTTTTATTACATTGTAGAATGGACTGTATATTAAATGAATTGTTTGATGCGAATAACATGCTAATAAGGAATATTATGAGTGGTAAGCAAAACATATTTATTAAGATAACTATTCCTTGTACTTAATTGGAATACCATTACTTCTATTTAAGTGTATTCTATAAAGAAACATTTAATCTAAATGAACTGAGACCGCACTCATTTGCTCTATTTAATAATTTATACATATATATGTATGCATCTAGAATAAATACAAATAAAAGAGGATGAGAGCAAGTAACATATGTGAAAGCAGCCATCCTTCCAGTTACTGCTATTCAGATTGCTTTATTCTTATGGTTGGTAGCTTATTCATATGCATACATTGTAGATAGGGTATAATTTCGCACAAGGCCTCAAACTTAATCATTCAGTGAATGGATAATCTTCGTATCTCATTCTACGGTCTTGAAGTTGGACTTGAGCTCCAAGGCTCGTGCCACACCCTCAATTGGCGATGTCAATAGCAGTTTTCAAGCAATCGAAACAATCGGATTTTGCCAATGCTCCATCGCATGTTGCATGGCCGTAGCGGGAACCATGCTGAGTGTAGTAATTGTAACTCTTTTATGATGTATGAAAGTTTAGATCGCCCTTAACATCCCCGTAAGTCATTGGAATATGAGTCGGTCGCACCGCCATACGTCCTTGCACTGCATATTTTGTACACCAATCTATTAAAACCGCACTTCGCAACATTGCAAGAACAAAGTAACCGAAAAAAAAAAGGAGCAGTTTCCCATTATGTTGAGATGATGTATTCATGGTTGGGCGCTCTACACCTTCACTTTCCTCCTTAATGGTTCTTAAGGTTCAAGTGGTTGTCCACATATAAGAGAAACTTCCTCTCGTAGGTTTCTCCACCAACTTTTCCTTGCCAAGGACAAAAGCCCTGAGAACATCAAAGCGGATTATTTATTATGATCTTTTCCTCTCGTTTAGTATTCTGTTCCCTGGAACAATCGACAAAGTCAATGTTAAAGGCAGGTCGAATTTGTTGACATCATCTCTTATTAATTTCTCTAGCTTGGGCGTTTAATATTCCTTTCATTGGAGCAAAATCCATAATCACTGTCAAAGGCAGGATGAATTGGTTAACATCATCTCTTATTACCGCCGCCACTTCCATGTTTTCATCTGATTCTATTTGTTTCCCGCCTCTTAGTTATCGATTATAGCCATATTATGCTCGAACTCCTTATGTGGCTTTTCATCCCTCCCTTTGAGCAACATACTTAGACACTCTTGTCACCAATCGGAAAAGTCGGCAAACTTCAAATCGTTCTCTAAAATTGAACGTCAAGTGTGGGGACAATTGCCTCTAGTCAAATGGCAGATATTTTTATTATTGGCATAAATATTCTAAGCATCGGTTAGTTTGACCCCACTAATTTGTATATCCCGACCCCCGCTAAATTAAATTTTTTGAACGACAAAATTGGCCTCACTAAAAAAAAAAAAACAAAGCTGCAATGAAAAAGATCAAACGTCAAAACCAGCACGATATATTCAAATTGCTTTGTCCAAATAAAAAACAACGACTTGAAAGTTTACCTCTCGAAATTTCATTTTTGCATGATTGTGATTTAGGTTCTCATAAGCATTGAATTTATGTTAAAATACATTCAATTAAGTTAAATTTGAAAAATAATTTTAAGTTGCATTTTTGTTAATAAGTGTCTTGATACATTATTAAGTAACCATACATAAGAAAAATTTACAGATTTTAATGCACTATTTCTCTCATGTTGTGCATAATCAATGCATTAAAAATTGAAGCATTTCTTATCATATATGTTTAACTAGTGTCTTGAAGTCACTCGCTCACAAATAACAGAACTCTTTTTTAGTTAGCTTTGGAAGACTTATGTCAATAATGTAATTGTATTGTGTGATCTAGTTCAATCATATGCAAGAGTTATGGCCTAAATTGTGTTGCAAAAGATTTTTTAATGACACTTATGGGCATATAATTTGCTGTCACGATTCTCATGTGTGTGTTTATATGAACTGAATTTAAAGGACGTTCTTGAGTTTGTTTTAGATTATTTGTACGATTAGGTAGCTACATATGTCTTAACTTACCTCGATCATAAGCAAGAATTGTGAAACATATTCAACTAAAATGAAGATTGTGGATCAAATTAATATTTGAGAGAGAATACCCTAATTATTGTTAATGTAACTAATACAGGACAATTCGGGATATAACAAATGTGGGATGATATGGGAAAAGCGTCATAAAAATCCTAAATCTATTGCATTAATGTCAATTTAGTCCTAAATTTTTTTCTGGTATTGATTTAGTCTTAAACCTTTTGAACTAGTGCCAATTCAATCCTTCCCTAATTTTGGCCGGATTTTGCTGACGTGGACGCCAGCTAGCCTACATGACACCGTCGATGCTGACGTGGACAATTTTTAATAATATTTTAATAATATTTCAATATTTTAATTATTATTATTTTTTTATTTTTTTCCTTTCTTCTTCCCTTTGTCGATGGCCGGCCATCGGCCATGGCAAGGTGGGCTTCCCTCAATTGGCCGAGGGTTGCCATTGCCTGGCCCGGCATAGCCTAGGCAAGCCCCAGCCAAGCGAGGGCCATCCCCAGCGAAGGCTCCCCTTGCCAGATCTAGTGAGGTCGGCCCTTGCCTGTCAGTGTATCTCCTCGCAACTTTGCGTAACAACTATATAAGAGAGAGAATATATGTAAATTATATATAAATAAATAAATAAACTCAAAAAGGAAAACATTGAAGACTGTTTCGTAATTAGCGACGGTTTCCACTCAGTTATCACATGCATTGCATTTCTTGTGCACTTACCCTTTTTTCTATTTTAAAAGGTCATGAATTGTAGATACAACGAAAGTGGATATAGTAATAGTAGTATAGGTTCACGCGTTGATTCTCATGAATTTAACTATGAGAAGAAATTTCCTGAAGTACGGGAAAAGAGAGGCCAAAACAGGAGGGAGCAATAATGAATAATTCTTGCCACCTAAACGCGTACTCATGTATTTTTCCTCGAGGGCTTCTTTAGACCGTAGTCTTGCCAACAGCACAAGCACTCTAAAGCATTGGCAGGTCTTCTTTTGAGATTCCATTCCAATCAACTGGCATGATCCAAAGCAGAAATGGGTGTGTGTTGCATCTGTGATGATAAGCAATGTGATAATCTTGTGATGGGTACTCGTAAAAAATCTCTGTCCATTTCTTCCAGTGTCTTCCGGTGTCATTATTGTTGGATCCACTTCTTTTCATTGCCTCTGCATCAGAATTGCCTCAGATATTTTCCTCTTCCTGGGCAGGCGTCCCCTTGGATTTGCTTGTGCATTGAAATTTCCACGACACTGAGGCCACGACAATAGGCGCATGGTTATCGGTGCGATTATGGTTGCCGACTGGTTCAATTAGACAAACCAGACAAATAAAGAAATAGACGCCGTGCGGAGACAGTAGCCTCTCCTAATCAACACTCCCCGGATTTTCTTTTGTGGCCCCTGAGAAAAAGACCCTTTTTACTTAATACTAGGGGAACAACCATTTTCGCAATCGAAATTGCTTGGAGCACAGCTTTTTAATTGAAGAGACAAGACTGCCCTCATACGAAAACCCTTACTATTGCTACCATTCCTATAAAATAAAATAAAATGTAAGCCCAACTCAATCTCATAATATTATATAAAGCAATTTCAAAATTATTGATCTCAAAAAATAAACATAAACTCAATGTATTTGAAAAAAAAGTACCTTTTAGAATTATAGTAATCTAAAAAGATTAATTACGCGATTTTTCGCACTTTATAGATAAGGAAATAGTTTTTTGCAAATTTAAGAAATTTAAGAATTCTAATCCCATAAATATTTCAAACAAAAAAAAGTCCTAAAAGTTATCTATTTATACTAACATTAAGCCAAAAACTTAAATTTGGTGTCCTCCTTCAAAATATTCATTATACTTTTTGACTAATAATTTTCTTTAATGAGCTAGATGATTTAATCTGTTATCTAATAGGTAAAGAGGGAAAATTCCAAACAGAAATATGAAGTATCATCGTTTTCTCAAAAGAGGATCCGACGTGGATTTTGTCTTAAATAAGAATCCAAAGTAAATATTTAGTCTCAAATAATGACTTGACTTGCCAGCCGGCGAACGTATGCTTCTCCCGTGTGTATTCCGGCAACTGCTCAAGGGTATTTTTGTCAAAGGCATTTTAATTTTTTTTTCACTCTTGTTCTTGTTCATCATCTTCTTCTTTGTTTGACCAAAAAAAAAAATCTTCTTCTTCGTTAGGCCTTCGATTAATGTCATCCAAATCGAGGCCATAGAGGGAGGCGAGCTCGAGGGCGGAGGGGCAGCCGGAGAAGCCGTCAATCCGGAAGCGATGGTGGGACGAGGGGATGAGGAAGGCGACGTGGGCGTCCTAGTCGCAGTCCTGGCAGAGGACGAGGTTGTCGGTGGAGCAGCGGGCGGAGGCGCAATTATCGCAGATCTGGGAGCAGAGGTGCTTGCGAGAGAGGTTGGCAGAGTGGACTTAGTGGTTGCAGAAAAGGCAGAGTATGGCCGCATCGCTTCTGTACTTTTCTTTCTTTCTGTTTTTCTTTTTTTCCCCTCTACTCGTCTTTTTAATTTGGTTCCAGGCCGTGGATCTTCTTCCTTCCCAATTTTGCTTCACCATGGTACAGTCAGGGGCATTCTCTCCGATGTGACCTCAGATTTAACCCCTTCGCAAACACCGTGGCCATCTCTTACATTCGTGCTCGCGCTAAAACCTCCGCTTAATTCAGAATTTTTCGCGTCAAGGATGCGTGTCGATGGATACGTAAAACACTCCGTAAAAGAGAGTGATGTTGTCACGCCCCGGTCCCCACCGAGCCCGCGACATCCCGTTCACGGTCGATCGTTCGAACGCGGCGTCCCAGATACGTCGCCGACCCAACCCAAAATATCAGAGATTGATACGCGCGGAAACAAATACACAACCCTGACAATGAAAAACATGACCGAGGGATAGACCAAAGCATGAAACAATAACTATAATTCATACACCAGCCAAATACATACTACGTCCACAAAAGACAGTCCCCAAGTTAAGCCACAATTCTCAAAAAGGGACAATAGCAGCAAACTTAACTCCTCTACAACAAGGGGAACCCAAAATGCCGGATACTTGGCCCCTCCTCGATCTCTGAGATACTCTTGCAGCGTCTCCAATCACTCATGGTCGCGGATCTGAAAGTGGTTATGTAATAACAGTGAGACAAAGTCTCAATAAGCAACAACCTAAACCTAACCTAGGCTAATGCGTACCCAGACCAATCTAACATGCGAATTACCAGTCATACAATCAATTCACATGAAAGACTTACCTCGCCTCGAACTACGTGCCAATCCTGCATATTAATTTAAGCATAATAACGCAAGTACAAATCACTGCCACATCACAATCATCAGCACGCACACTTCCACTCGAAATCAATCAATCCAAACAAGTACCCAACCCATCATCCACACGCACCATCAGTCAATTCGGTCACACTCAGTCAGCCATTTCAATCACACTCAAATCACATGCGCATTCATCTAACTTTCTCATAACTCGGGTCAACACCCCTCAGATCTTTTCTCACTGCCCGCGTCAACACGCCTCAGGCCCAATCTCACAGCCCGCGTAAACACGCCTCAGGCTCATTTTCACTGCCCGCGTAAACACGCCTCAGGCTCAACTTTCTTTCCAATGACCTGCGTAAACACGCCTCAGGTCTAGTCACGCCTTTCACAGCCCGCGTAAACACGCCTCAGGCTCAACTTTCTTTCCAATGACCCGCGTAAACACGCCTCAGGTCTAGTCACGCCTTTCACAGCCCGCGTAAACACGCCTCAGGCTCAACTTTCTTTCCAATGACCCGCGTAAACACGCCTCAGGTCCAGTCACGCCTTATTCGCCACACCCGCGTAACCTACGCCTCAGGTTGGCAGCCCTCCGATCGATCCGGGCTTTTCTCTCTCACAGGCAGGCACATGCCACATATTTCAATCAGATCCACGCCAAACAACTCACATTCACAACTCGGTCCAAATCACACTTCGCCACTCCAATTCACAGACCCGACATTCAAGTCGGTCACGCACAATTATTCACTCAAGCACTTCACTTTAATCAGTCTAATTTAACCCAATCAGAAGACCACATAATCTAATTTAATCACAAATAATTAAACTAAATACACGCCCTAGCCGTTCTAGCCCGAAACTGGTCAATGAAGTACCCAAAATACTAGGTAGGGTCTAGGAAGTCGCTTACTAAAATTTGGCCCGGGAAAAGTCGGCTCGGGCTCAAAATTGACCGGGTGTGAAGTTCTGACCGGGCGCGGGCACGGGCCACACGGGCGCGCTGACCGGCCAAAGTGGGCACAATGGCCGATCGGCGTGCCTAGTGCGCGGGCGCGGCGAACGCGCGGCATGCCCGGGGTGCTCGGGCGCGCGAATGGGCTACGCGCCTGGGCAACGGGGCACGGGCACGAGCAACGGGCACGGCCACGGCTTGGCCGGGGAGGAGCTCGGCCGGCCGGTTGGCTGGCCGGCCGGGCTTGGCCGGCTGGGGGCGGCTAGCCGGCGGCGACGGCGACCGGCGGCGGAGGCGGAGGCGGCGGCGGCCGGCGTGAGCGGCTGAACAGTGGGCGAGGAAGTGGCTGAGCGGTGAGGGGGGAGAGGGAGAGAAAGGGAGAGGGAGGGGCTGAGGGGGAGAGAGGGCGGGGCTGAGGGGCTGAGGCGGACCGGCGGAGGGCCGGCGACGACGAGGGGGCGGAGGCGGTGGTCGAACAGCACACCGGCGAGCTGGGCGAGCACCGGACGCGGCGAGCAGCAACGGTGAGCCCGCTGCCACGCGCGTGAGGGGGGGGGAAGGAAGGGGCGGTCGGGGCGAGCGACGGGGCGGCGGCGCGACTGGCTGGCAACGTGGCGCGGCGGCCGGGCGGAGGCGGTGGCGCGCGACGGCCGGCGAGCTCGAGCGGCGGTCGGTTGGGCTGGCGGAAGAAAAGCGAAGCCGAACCGGACGCAAGAACCAGAAGAAGAAGAAGAAGGAGGAGGAGGAGAGAGAGAAGAGAGGAGAGAGAGGGAGAGTGTCAGGGGGGGACAACATGCAGAGAGAGAGAGAGGGAGAGGACGTGAGTGCATGGGGAAGGGGAGTGGTGGCGTGCACGGCAACCGGGGGAAGGAAAGAGAGAGAGAGAGAGAGAGAGAGGGGGGGGACATGGGGGGGAACACGCGCGGGATGGGGGGTTCCGGCCGAGGAGAGAGAAAACAGTTTAATTTTTTTTTAACTCCTATCGCGATCCAACGGACACGGTCCGAACCAAAAATCAACTTATCGGTCCCGATTTAATTTCGGAAAAAGGCCTAATAATCCACGATAAATCCCAACAATATTCTAGGGCACACGGCCAAAATAAAATAACCCAAACCGCACTACGAGGGAGGTCTACCAGTCCAAATTCGTACCCAGTCAAAAATTCACTTTCTCACTTTTCCTGATAATCTCGACACTGGCTGCAATAATACCGACACCGTCCAATTTATTTTGTCCCGAAACTCCCGAAAATCGACTGCCAAATTCAGGGTATAAATAACGGCCAAATTTGATCGAGTGCGATTCTAACGGAATTTCTATTTTTAAAAACAAGAACCCGAGAGTGATCAGTTCTCGGGCGAAATTCCATTATAAACGCACTGACGAATTACACGTTTTATAAACCCCAAAAATGGGCCAAAATCCGGACTGTCACAGATGTCATACGTTGCGTTTCTCATGTGCCTATTTGAAACAATCCTAGTAATCCTTACCCAAAAATTGGTTAGCCCCAATTTTGCCTTTCGTCTCACGGGAACTTCTCTCTCATTTGCTGCTCATACTTACACCACAGTCGTAGGTAGATGTCTCTGAGAACACGGAAAATGGTGCGCCCCAATTTCGGGGTTCTTGATCTGGGCAATGCTTGTCTTCAACATTGACGAAGAAGATGATGAAAAGGGACACCATGGCTCGGATCCAGAAGAATATGAACAGGGTAAAAGAAGAGAAAGAACAAAAATATATCTTAGGACGAAAATACCCCTGACCGACTTCTGGAATACGAACAGGAGATGCATCTGTTAGCTGGCCGGCGAGTCAAGCCCTTATTTGAGACTAAATAATTACTTCGGTTTCTTATTTGAGACTAAATGACTACTTCAAGTCCTTATTTGAGACAAAGTTCACTTCGAATCTTTTTTTGAGAAAACGAGGACACTTTAGGCCAAAAACTTAAATTTGGTGTCCTCCTTCGAAATATTCATTATACTTTTGACAAATAATTTTCTTTAATGGGCCAGACGATTTAAACTGTTATCTAACGGGCAAAGATGGAGAACCTAGTTTTTTTTTTTTGGCCTCAATATGCACCAACATCATTGAAGATGGACAGAAGAAATAGTAGTGTTTGAAAGATATGTATACACACATGCACATAAACCTCACCATTCACACGCTCCAAGGTGAACAAACATGTTTGTATCTACTTCTTCTTGTCGCAGTTAGATAAATACTTATTAGGTTCCTCTCGCGTGAAATCTATGGCGCAAATTGCATGAGGACGTGGTATACAAGGTATGTCCCAAGATCTACAAGAGAAAGTTTGCCTTTCCATGTTATTTACAGACTTGTCTGGTTTGTGCTTCACTTCATAACCTTCTCTGCCATTCCAATCCGCACGGCAATAATTGCTTTCAGTTTCAGCCTTGTTTTCCTCTAATTTCGTCAGAACTCGGGGGCAATACTCTGCATTCCATCTCGCAGCAACTGACATCTTCACTTGAATTCTTCTCGTCCGCTGGATTCTTATGTCCTCAAGCATTGATATGGTGGTAATGTCGTCGAGACTTGCCCTTGTGATTCTTCCTCCAATTCGCATAAATATGTCTCTAGTGCACATTCTATGTTCTGCCAAGTGTAAAATCTCTTGGATAGTTGGAACTAATTCCTGTAAAGAACATTTCTAAGAACAAGACATCTATATAAATTAGTAACAAAGAGAAAAAAGAAAAAAAAAAGAAAAGATGCCCTTTGTCGATAGGATGTTAAGGTTCATCCCTTGTCTTAGCTTTCAATTTTCATCCCGATACATGCATTAGATTACGTAGAAACCCCGACCAAGAATCCTTTGTCTACCTGCACATTATACATTGGAGATTTTGCGGAGTTCTTTTTCCTTTCATTGCCAAAGTGTCAGCACTAAGGTAATGGATTGCATGAAAAATTCATCATGTTTGATTACTGAACAGCCAATGTTCAAATGTAGAACATCTAATCTAATTATTAGCACTAAATTCCATTATTTTTTTATAGACTTTTGTGAATCATCTAAATAAAAGAGAATGCTTAAAAATCAAGCTTTCAAAAGTACTCTGTGATTTAAAATCTATCCGATGCGCAAAAGCCCCGGAAATGTTTTTTTTTTTGCCTAAACGGGAAGATGCCAGTTTTTGGTGAAAAAAAAAATTCAATTACAAGGGTATGTCCTCAGCTATTATGGCAGCAACACAAATTAAAAAATGCAGTAAGATCTTTCAACTTTGATACTCTCGATTTGATATTTCAACTTTGAAATTTTCCTAATTTACATTTTGCCACCATACAAGTAACCATGGTTAAATTTACTCTACGGTGATGACCCAAAATAAGATTTTTTTTTATGCCTAAACTCATAAACCCTTAACTCTGTATAGAAGATAAATCCTTGTCGAAAAGTGCAATTAATTACATACCTTAACTCTATCCAATTTAACTTATGCAAAAATCTAACATGTCATTCTTTAATATTTTTTAGGACGGGTGATGTTGATGGATATGGGGTAAAAAATTTTAATCATTCTTATATTTATCATACGAATGTCAATTTAGTTCTAAACTTTCCAATTTTGTCAATTTAATCCTAAATCTTTGCAAGAAATTCCAATGCAGTCATTTCAATCAATTTTCATCAGAATTTGGTTACATGGCAGTCTGGTCATCGTCGGTTGTCTTACGTGGCACACCGCCATTTTAGTGACTTCCGGCAAAAATTGGCTTGAGAGAATACATTGGAATTCTGCACAAAGGTTTAGGACAAAATTAACAAAGTTGAAAAATTTGAAATTAAATTGGCATCTGTACAATAAGTTTAGAACTAATTGGATAATTTTCCCATCAATGTGATAGTGAATGTGGGCCGCATTAAGAAAAGACCAAAACTTTTTCAAAGTCAGGTGGAGCTAATGTGGCACTGCATTAAAAAAAGGGCCGATACTTAAAAAAGAAGAAGCAACAAACAAAAGCTTCTGATCTCTCTCTCTCTCTCCAAAATTGAATGAACGGGAGGATTACAGGTAAACACCCAAAGATTAACGGGAAATTAAAGCAAGACATATAGAAAGACTTGAGCAGTAAAGATCGAGATCGAGTCGATGAAATAACTATTGAGAATGTGAAAGAAATTAATGGGAAGAGGAGACTATAGTCGCAGAGCTCCAATATCTTAAAATACTTGAAGAAGTGGAAGAACATGACACCCTCAACTATGCCAGAAATTTCCCGAATTTTTGTTTGACTTTCGTTTCCAATTTGCAATATTTCACTTTTAGCTTTGATTTTATGCTTTCCACGTCTCCTCTCCCTATGCGTGTTTTCCTAAATGTCATTATTTGAGGGTCATTAGATTCTAGTAGGCTGTGATTTCCAAGTTTCGATTTAAATTCCAATTTCATTTTCGATTGCAAAAGTTTAATTTCGGTTTCGCACTTTAATTGTCTTTATTTTCAGTCAGCAGTGGCTTCGACAATTTATAAGGAGTGGGGGCAATTAGCCCTAGACAAATTGCAGATATTTTGATTATTTGCATAAATATTCTAAGCGTCGCCTACTTTGACCCCACTAATTTCTATATTTTGACCCCAATAAACTATATGTTTGAAGAACAATAGTAGCCTCACGAAAACTTTAAAAACCCAAGATACAATGAAAAAGGTCAAAATTAAAAACCTACTCGATAAATTCAGGTACGACAAAAATAAATATAATTAAACTTGAAATTGAGTTCTCAAAATTAAATTTTTGCATGATTGTGATTTTGGTTCCCGTTAGCATTGAATTATGTTACAATACATTCAATTGAGCTAAATTTGAAGGATATTTTAAGTTACATCTTGTTAATGAGTACTTCGAGACATTTATTATGCAATCTTTTTTTGTCGAATTTATTAAGCAATCACACATACAAAAAATTTGCGGATTTCAATGTACTACATTTGTATCATGTATAATCAATGCATTAAATTGAAACATTTCTTATCATTATATTTAACCAGTGTCCCATAGTCAATCCTTCACAAACAACAAGACTCAAGCTTTGGGCTATTTTATGTCAATAATGTATTGTGTAATGTGATCTAGTTCAATCGCATGCAAGACTTGTTTTGCAAAATTTTGTTTAGTGACTCTTATGTGCATATAATATGCTGTCATTGTGCGCACGCTAAGTTTAAAGGACGTCCATGAGTTAGTTTTAGACAATTTGTACAGTTAGGTAACTAGTATGTTGTAACTTAGCTCAATCGTGAAATATATTCAACAAAAATGAAGATTGTGGATCAAATTTATATTTAAGTTTAAAAATTAAAAATTAAGTTTAAAAATAAAATTTATATATTCAACAAAAATGAAGATTGTGGATAATGTTAACAAAAATGCGGTACGATGTTTGAGAATGAATTCTATGGCGGATGTTTTCACGTGCGAAAGATTTTTTTTTTCTTTCAAAGAATTGCTCTTGGCCACATGTTTGTGCAGAGACAGCTAGAGAAGAAAAACTATCCAAGTTGTTGGCTGTGCTATAAATCTTGGAGAAGAGACACAGCGAAGGAGTTCAGCCAGACTATCGTCTAAGTTTGGATGAGACGATTTTCAAATTTCGAAGTCTAAAGATGCATCGCGATCGCGTGAGCATAACTATCAAGGATGATGAAATCTGGGAGCAGAGAAGGGCCAGATTGAAAGCACTAGAGTCAGTTCACGAACCACACACCCAAGTGGAATTCAATTATCGTGTGTATCCACTGCTACATGCAACCACGAAAGAAGGCAACATCGACAAGTTCATCGAAGCCCTTGAAAAGTATTCTGCCGAAGAGAGGGTCTCTTTGTCCGAGATTATCCATATACAGGGCCCTTCAAGGAACTCGTTGCTCCATGTCGCGGCAGGTATCGAGAACTCCGACATCCTCCAAGTGCTCCTCGAGGTCATCCAGGACAAGCAGCTTGCCGCCCAGGCGAACGACAGAGGGGACACCCCGCTTCACGTCGCGGCAAGAGCGGGCAGCATACGCATGGCCGGGCTCCTCCTCGACTGCGGCAGTTTTTTGGACAAGGCGAACAAGGCGGGGAACAAGGCGTTGCATGAGGCTGTGAAGAACGGTGACTACGAGTTGACCGATCTGCTCCTGCGTCGTCAAGGGTCAACATCGGTGATTAAGAAGAACGAGGAGAACAAGTGTCCACTGTACTTGGCAGTCGAGATGGGGGACTTGAAGATTCTCTTGCGTTTGCTGCAAGCGGTGGATGGGAATGAAGTCCCTTTGTCCGGGATTGAAGGCATGTCGCCGGTTCTCGGAGCCGTGATGCACCAAAAGTTAGGTCAGTAATTGTACTTTTGGCTCTCGCTTGCGTAAATTTATTAGTCGGACCACTTACATGCGTGTCCACTTTGGATCCATACGAGCCGTTGAACCTGTAAGTCACATTCATAAAGCAGCTGACCTCACATGTTTTATTCTTCTCCTAGAATGGTTGAACCTTTTTCTAAAGTCTGCATCAATTATTGAAGATTTCCCATAATTTTTGGACTTGGGACCTGGCAGGAATTACCCCTTGAAGAAATGTCATCATGCTAGCATTTCACTAGTCGATACTCATAGTATAAGCCAATTTCCAAGGACCTTTTGTGAATCAGGGAGAGACTCCTGTCCTGAGCATGAATGTTGGAGATGAATGTCTCTATGCTTTGAAGCATTCTCCAATGTTTATACTGAAATTATCCCCCAAAAGTTTAGATTTCAATTATGTATTCCATGTAATATCGCATTTTTGTTTCATCTTAAGAAAAATATAATAATTAGAGGGCAAAGTTACCAAGCCCTTCGTCATGAGCGTGAATGTTGGAGATGAATGTCTCTATGCTTTGAAGTATTCTCCAATGTTTGTACTGAAATTATCCCCCAAAAGTTTAGATTTCAATTATGAATTCATGTAATATCACATTTTTGTTTCATCTTACGAAAAAGATAATAATTACAGGGTAAAGTTACCAAACCCTTTGTCATGAGCATGACACAAAGTCATTCATTTCTTGCTCTCTAATGATATAGATATGCTAATAGAGATGTCAAAGAAGAAGAAAGAGCTATTTGATTTAAGAGATGATGAAGTTGGTACTCCCCTCCATCTAGCAGCACACGAGAATTACGTCAATGGAGTCAATTTCTTGGTCAACAAGTTTCCTTGGAGCGCCTTTGAGCATGATGTACAGGGCTATCTTCCGATCCATGTCGCGTGTAAAATGGGTCATCTTGAAACAATCAAGGAGCTGCTTCGACATTGGGCAGATCCAGAAGAGTTGCTTACTTTAATGGAACTGCAAAATATACTTCATGTTGCCGCAAAGTACGGAAGGGCTTCTGTAGTGAAATGGATAATCGGCAATCCCGAGCTTGAGAAGCTTATAAATGCGAAAGACAAGAAAGGAAATACGCCTTTACATGTGGCCACATTGCAATGGCAACCCAAGGTTTTGCTCTCTCTCACCCGGGACGACAAAGTTGATCTTAAGCTTGTGAACAACGGCAACTTGACGGCTCTCGACATTGTAGATGAGCAACTGAAAGAAATTGATGCTCCACTTCGCAAGGTAATGATCTCTACAAAAACGGATCAACAAGTTATCTACTTTGGTTTTTCACTGTTGTTTTCGCTACTTCTTTTCTGGGAGAGACGAAAGGAATTAAAGTTTATTTTGACCCGTTGAACTCCGCCAGGAAGTTACCACGTGGATTTAAGTTTCTACGGTAAGTTCAGAAAATATTGCATTCACTTGACAAGGTCTCAAATTTTTTATTCCTAAATCTTTGATTGACAGTCCATCTTCATGGAGAATAACGGTCTTTTTTTAACTATTACACTTAACCAGAGCTTTACACGGACAATCTTAGTATCTGCTGGAACACCCAGAAGCAAAGACAAAGCAATTTGCCAGCCGAAAGGCTTAGGCCCGGCTACAGAGCCTCAATTTGTGGATAGAATAATGGACGAGGCCAAAACCCATATGGTCATGGAAAAAGTAAAGGATGAGGCCAATACCCGTATGATCGTGGCAACACTCATAGCTGCTATGACATTCGCTGCTGGCTTTTCTGTTCCTGGAGGAGATAATGGTTTTGAACCAGATGCTGAAATCGCTCGGCTGTTGAACAAACCCATGTACGATATCTTCGTGATCTGCAACTCTGTCGCCATGTACAGCTCCATAATTGCAGTTGTGATCCTTCTTTGGACACAGATCAATGATCCGGGTGCGATGCTTCATGCCCTTGGGAAGACAAGGCTACCGCTGCTCATAGCTCTTGTCACAATGTCCTTGGCTTTCATGGCGGGAGTCTACTTGACCGTAAGCAAACACACTTGGATCGCGGTTGTCGCCTTGATCATTGGGATCACCGCCCTCTTCATTATCTTGGGTCTTTACATTGCGTTGTTCATCCCACTTGGGTACAATTGTCGTCTTGTCCAGCTCTTCGCCGACTTCATCATTAGAGCGGTTATATCAATTTCAATGACTGAAGGATGGGCAGACAATAAGTCTGGGCAGCGTGAGTACCATCTCAAACACTCTGGGATAGTGCCAAGAACGGACATAATAAAGAGTAGCTCTTTGCCAAGAACGGACGTTATGAAAACTGGTGACTCTGAGCAATTAAGTTTGGCAGAAAGCAAGGATTGAAAAACTTCTTAAGACGCGAATGAAAATATAAGTAGCTCTTTGCCAAAACTGGATGTGTTTCGCCTTGATAGGAATGTAATGTGACCCTATTGATTATTCTCGGCTTGGTGTTGGAATTCACGTCCTTTGTCAGTAAACATTAATGTCTTTTTCCGTATATATTTTCCTTTTGTGAAAATAATTCTCTGGATATCACATGCTAGACTGCAAAAACATGAGTCTCGTGAATAGTATAAGGTGCAATAACAAATTACAATTCCATTTCAAATTTCTTCTCCTTTTGAATGCAATAAATTATCCTAAGAAGATGAGCATTCAATAGAAACATGCCACTTTCCTGTATGTTCCTTCCATTTCAATTAACTAGGTGCCTCATGCTTTCATAGGCATGAAAACTGACCCTTTAATTTCTTCTATAATGTACTGTCAAGTAAATAGGTTAGTAGAATATCATTTACCAACTATGACAATTTTTCCTCTAATCTTGGAAATTGAGTCATACTAAGCTATACGTAAAGTAAATATAAAGATAGTTTTAGCCCTCCAAGATTTACCCAAAAAAAAAGTTATTAGGATTGATGCCAATTAAAGGTGACATCCTAATGAACTTTGGTCTGTATGATGGCAAAAGAAGAAGTATGCAATTCAGATTTAGAACTAAACAGTACCTCCGCAAAAGAAAAAGTATCAGTATTATGGGGGCACGCTACGTCAAGGCTCAAACTAAGGCCAGTTCTTTCATGGGATTAGCACACGATATAGAATAGTTTATAATGATTATGCGAAAATCTTAGGCTCCGTTTGTTTTGTGGAAATAAATGATTTGAAAAATATTTTTCTAAAAATAATCGGCCAACAGCATGATCTCAACCAATCCAGGCACCAATCATATTGCTGCTGTTCAAAACTGTGACTTTCATTCAGAAATTGGGTGTAAAAGCCCAAATTGTGAATTTGACATTTTCATTGGGGATGTTAGTCGTGTTGTTTTAAATTCCAACCGTGCTGTAGAAACCGAATCTGTGGATACCTTTTGTACTGCTGTTGATGTCGGGGGTAAGAACTTCATGACAGGGACGTAACCTAGTGATATTACCAAACCCTCTGCATATCCCCCTCCCTCCTGCAATGCTAAGTCTACTACTGCCGGCCCAGGCTTGTCATGGAAAAGCATTACCATGGACAAACATGCCCAAACCGCAAAACTCGATTTCCTCTCGCCTAATAGGGATGGTAATAAGCTTGTGGCTGCTCCCCCTCCAGAGGCTATCGAAGAAGGGAGGCCTCATTTTGATCATTGTCTTGTTGGGTACTTTCTTACCTCTAATGTATCTTTCTACTTAGTAAAAAGCATCGTAGAAAAACTGTGGGGTAAAGAGAACCTCTTAGATGCCTCGGCCATGGAGGAAGGCTACTTTTTCTTTAGGTTCTCTAATGTTTCAAAATTATTGGAGGTTATGGAGGCGGGAATTTGGGACATAGCAGGGAAACCTTTGTTCTTGCCGAAACGGCACCCCCTCATTAGGTTAGAGAAAGCAAAGATTACCTTTGTGCCTATTTGGGTCTGCATGTACAATGTACCTCATGTCTTGTGGACCTAAATTGGATTAAGCTATGTTTGTAATGTACTTGGAAGACCCTTATATATGGATAAGGCCACTAAACAAAAATGATGGCTATCGTTTGCTAGGGTATGCATCCTTATGGACTTTAATAGCTCATTTCCAGATAAATTCGATATTGACATAGGGAATGATGAGCTCTTCAAGGTGACTGTCAATTATAGTTTGATTCCACTCTAATATAAACCTGTAACTGCTTTGGCCACAAGGATTGTACTACGGGTAGTAAAGAAGTCTTGGTCCCTAAAGTCCAAAAAAATTATGCCTCTTCTACTAAAATGAGGCTAGAATCTTTAAGAGCTGTTGGACAAAATACTATTATCCCATCTGGAAAAGCACCCACTATGCTGCCAAATAATAGTGCCTCGGCTGCTCAGCCGACTTCTCTCATTACTGCCCAACCTGATTCACCTTCTTCAGATTTCAAACGAGTCAATAGCAAGAAAAAAGGATCCCACAAGGGAAAAAAAAGTACTCTGATTAGAATGACCTCTGAGAATAGATTTGCTCTTCTGGAAGTGGATGACCATCCTAATAATTCTAGCTACTCCGTTGAGTTACCTAGGATTGATGGGGGTGGGTTAGAGGAACCTCCTGATAGATTTGCTCTTTTGGAAATGATGGATGCTTTGGATTGTCCCTTGGATACTCTAGGGACCTTGTGGGATGCTATGAAGCCTCCTATTACATGAATATTATCTCTTGGAACGTGAGAGGCCTTAATCGAAGCTTAAACATAGGGAGCTGGTGGACTTTGGTCTATCCTAAGATCCCCAAATTCTTGTTTTGATTGAGCACAAAATAAAAGAAGATAATGCTAGTTTTGTTATTGATAGTAGCTTTCGAGGTTAGAATTATACTCGTAACTATATGTGCAGTAGTCGGGGTAGAATATGGATCCTATGGAAATCGTCCATCCTTAGTCTAGCCGTGTTGGAGGTATCTGCTCAAGTAATACATTGTCTCATTGAAACACCGGGGGTGGCCCCTTTTTTGCTATCTGTCATCTATGGATACAACACTGAAGTAGAGAGAGAGTTTCTACGGCGCAACATTTCAAATGTCTCTACTGAACATTCCAATATTCTGCCCTGGTTCTTAATGAGGGATTCTAATGAAACAAGGGACATGAGTGAAACGATTGGCTCCACGGTTCATTGGACTTCAAGTATGGAGGAGTCCAACACCATGATTGAGGAAATTGGACTGATTGAACTTCTGTCTGCAGGTCCTTTCTTCACATAGACAAACAAAAGCCCGGGGGATAATCTTAGAGCAAATAGAATTGATAGAGTCCTGATTAATACATAATGGCAGAACAAGTTTAACCTCTATTCAGTTGAATTCCTACTTCCAGGGGTCTAAGATCACTCCCCATGTTTGGTACAACTTGACACCACATATAGGAGAAGGAAATCTCTGTTCAAATTCTTTAATTTTTGGACTACAAGCCCTGATTTCCTGCCCATGGTCTCCACTTGCTAGCAATAAGAAGTTAGAGGATCAAGAATGTTCACAGTGGTAACGAAGCTCAAAGCAATGAAACGGCAACTCTGGGGCCTGAATAGATCTCAGTTTGGTGACTTACACCTAAAGGTCAAGCAGGCTAAGGAGAGCTTACAACGACTTCAATAGAAGCTTGTGATTGACTCTTATAATCCCCTTACTCGGGCAGAAGAAAAGGCACAATTGGAAGAATTACTTGCTCTTAGTAAACATAAAGAAGTTTTGCTCAAACAAAATTCTAGAAATCTTTGGTTCAAGGAGAGTGACAAACATAGTAAGATTTTTTTCGCATCCATGATGCGGAGGAGTGCCTAGAATAGGATCATCCAACTTAAACTCGAGGATGGCTCTATTATTACCAAGGAGGGTGCTCTTAAGAATACAATTATATCTTATTATTAGCACCTTCTTGGAAACTTCGGTTGTACTAGTACTCCTTATGAGAGATTTTCTTCTTTATTTCATGAAGATGTCAATGCTCTGGTTACATTTCCATTAATTCAAAAGTCGAAAATCCTAAGAGTTTTAAAGGGCTTCAATGACTTCAAAGCTGTAGTCCAAATATATATAACAGTTTATCCTAGAAATGCCATCATAGGCAAAGACATTGAGGAAGCTATCATGGACTTTTTCTCGTCCAAAAGAATGTTGAAGTTTATAAATTCTATATTGATTTGCCATGTCCCAAAGGTCCACAATCCATCGTACCTCAAGGATTTCAGACCCATTTCATGTCATAATGTCCTATACAAGATCATGTCTAAGCTACTTGCAGAATGAATAAGTTGCGCAATTCTGTCCATCGTCGGCCTCAATCAAACTGCTTTCATTACTAAATGACAAATCTCAGAGAAAATTCTATTGTGCAAATATTTATTACACAACTACTATAAGGGCGGGAAAGCTAAACCTGTAACAATAAAGATTAATCTCATGAAAGCTTACGACATGGTAAGATGGGATGTAGTCCTAAGGGTTCTCAAAGCTATCAATACACCCCAATACTTAGTGAATTTGATAGCTGAGTGCATCACTACTCCAAGTTTTTCAGTGAACTTCAATGGCAAACAGGTTGGCTATTTTAATAGTGCTAATGGGCTACGACAAGGTGATCCTCTCTCTCCATACCTGTTTGTCCTTGTTATGGAAATTCTTGATCGAATTGTTAGTGCGAAAGTTGCTACTTCTACTTTCAAGTATCACTGGTGCTACAAAACACAATGGACTACTCACTTATGTTTGCATATGACTTGTTTTTATTTGCTCATGGTGATGTAGATTTTGTCCTTTGCCTTGTAGATGCCCTTGACGAATTTACAAATCTCACTGGACTGCGGATTAACCCTGACAAATGCCAAATCTTTTTCTCTAGATTGAATGAGGATGAGAAGCTCCTTGTACTAGACCATACATCTTTTTCCACAAGTACCCTATCTATCATATACCTCGGTGTTCCCCTTGTTACCATAAGACTCAATCACATAGACTGTAAGAGTCTTACTGACAAGATCAATAAGAAAATTGAAATCTGGGGCATGAGGCATGTAAGTTATGCAGGGCGTCTGTAGTTAATTAAATCAGTATTCATCTCCATATGCATGTAGTAGATGCAAATGTTCATACTTCCAAAGCAAACTATATACAAGGTTGAGAAGAGGATTCGGCAATTCATATGGGCTAGTAATACGGTAAATCATGGACCGCACAGAGTTACATGGCAAGTAGTTTGCTCACCTAAAAAGGAAGGAGGATTAGGTTGACCCGATCTGAACAAATAGAACAAAGTATTGTTAGGCCGCATGCTATAGAACCTCATCAATCATCCATCCTCTTCCCTTTGATGTGCATGGGTTCACAACACCATATACATAGGCACTCCAATTATGCAGCTCGACATTAGGGGCAGTATGGCGTGGAGTTGATGATGCCTCCTTAAATTGCGACCTATTCTAACCCCAATCATCCCTAGCTCAAGCACTACAAAAAAACGAATTTTTTCCGACAAAATTTCCAACGAAAAATTCTGGAAAATTCGTTGGAAAACGAATTTCCAACGAATTTTCCAACGAAAAAAAATTCGTGGGTAATTCGTCGTCGAAAAATTTTCCAACAAAAAATTTTAAATTTCGTTGGAAATTTCCGACAAAAATTTTTTCGTTGGAAATTTTGTTGGAAAACTCGTGGTTAAATTCGTTGGAAACGAATTTTTTTTTCCGACAAATTTTTTTCATTGGAAACTACAAATTTTTTTTTTTGTCGAAAAATGGTGGAAATTTTCTTTCCATCGAAAATTTTTTTTTTGGTCAAAAAATTGCCCTCGCCATGTCCGGCGAGGGCCAGGCTCGTTGCCGGCGAGGACCGAGCTCGCCCAAATCTAGGCGAGCTCGAGCTCGTCGCCGGCGAGGGTCGAGCTCGCCCAGATCTGGGCGAGCTCAAGCTCGCCATGGCCGGCTAGCTCGAGCTCGCCCAAATCTAGGCGAGCTCGGCCCTCGCTGGCGACGAGGCTTGGTGGCGTCGGGGGCGTCGGAGTAGGAGCCGGGGGCGTCGGAGCCGGAGCCGAGTGCGTCGGGGGCGTCGAAGCCGGAGCCGGAGGAGGAGGGGGGGCGGCGGGGGAGGCAGAGGGGGAGACGGAGGGAGAAGGTGAAGCCGAAAGAGAGAGAGAGAGAGAGAGAGAGAGAGAGAGAGAGAGAGAGAGAGAGAGAGAGAGAGAGAGAGAGAGTGTGTGTGTGTGTGTGTGTGTGTGTGTGTGGAAATTGTGTGTGTGCAGAAATTGAATAAGGAAGAAGTAGGGTTTTCGTTGCAAAATTCGTGGGAAATTTCCCACGAATTTTGCAATGAAAATTGTACACACTAAAATAATTGCCCGGAAAATTAAAATTCGTTGGAAATTTCTAATGAATTTTCCAACGAAAATTGTACACACTGAAATAATTGCCCGGAAAATTAAAGTTCGTTGGAAAATTCGTTGGAAATTTCCAACGAATTTTCTAACGAATATAAAAAATGCCGAACAGTACTGGTTTTTTTTTTAAAATTCGTTGGAAATTTCCAACGAATTTTGCAACGAAAATTGTACACACTAAAATAATTGCCCGAAAAATTGAAATTCGTTGGAAATTTCGTTGGAAATTTCCAACGAATTTTACTTTTCGTTGGAAAATTTGTTGCAAATTTGCGACGAAAATTTTTTCGTCGCAAATTTTCGTGGCAAAAAACCAGTTTTTTTTGTAGTGAAGGTACTGTTACCGTAATGTATATGATGAACTCGGACATATGGGATCGGCTGTAAAGTGGTATAACCTAAGTTGGTCCAATGGTATTAGCAAACACAATTTTATCAGTCGGTTAGTTTGTAGAAATAGACTACTGACAGCAGAGATTGTCGCCCAATGGATACTTCGGTCGATATCCATCATTACTTTTGTAGGGCCAATATAGAAGACCGAACACATTTTTTTTCCAGTGTGAGTGGACAGGCAACATATGGCGCAGTATCCTTGCACAACATGGGATTAGACATCCTTTTGGAGGATGGAATGAGGAACTTCAATGGATGATTAGGGCAACAAAGGGCAAAGACTTGGCGGTAAGACTCCTCAAGATGTCTTTCCTAGCAATCATATATTGCATTTGGATGGAGTGCAACAAAAACAAGTCAATTGACATCCATATTATTTTGGCTAAGGTACGTAAAAATGTAAGAGGTAGAGCCAAGAACCTTCTCAATCAAATGTTATATTGGCTACTATATGGAGGCTTCTTACCTCCATATTTTTGAATCATTAACTCTATTTGTAATGCTAGGAAATGCCCATAAGTTGTTGTACTTTATTGGCTTTATAATGCTTACATTTTACATAAAAAAAAAGATTATTTATATCACTTGAGATAATTAGTCAATAAAAAATATTTCCATTATCGACAACAATCTATGTCCAAAAATTTTCGTAAGCGATGGAAATATATTTTGTTCATTCATTTTGTGAGTTATAAAAATAATCATTTTTAAGAAAATATTTTCTAAATCATTCATTTTCCATGAAATAACATACTCTTAATGCTAATTAACTCTTATGTCTACTCCATATATTTAATGGGATCTTAAACATCGAAGAACCTCATTTTCTAACTCGCAAATGACTCTTCCTAGTTCTTGGATTTGAATTAATTGCAAATCCTGTTTTAGTAAATACTAGATTTTGATGTCATGGATGATGTAAAATTTGGAATGTCATACTAATGTAATGATTTTGGTCATTAGAAGCATTTAAATACATAAATTCTGTGATGATAATTCATATTCTTATTATTTATTTAATACGTTTGGTGCCCGTTCTAATCACCAGTTGATCAGAAATTGGTTTTGGAACTATTAGATAATCTAGAGAGACTGACGAATGCGACAATAATCTTCTCACAATGAATAATGATTTCTTTATAATCACTACTATAGGAATCGTAGGATTTACCTGTCTCAGTCAGTACTCATTTGAGAAATTTTACCGTCGATATTGAGTCGATATTGACTTTCAGTGCACTACATAGCTCTAAAGACATTTTAGGATCTCATGGCTATATAAACAATTTGCAGGATACCCTAATTATTATTAACGCAATTAATATAGAAAAATTCAGCATTTCACAAGTATGGATAATACCTTAACATCACCACCGCTCATCTCACGTGCAAACAGAATAGTAAAGAAAGGGAGCCACAAACTAAATAAATTTTGAACCACAAGTTAAGGTTCCATTTGTTTTGCGAAAATGTTTTCTCTCCTTATTTTCTAGCGTTTGGATCGCTTAATAAAATGTGCCAATGAAAAATCTTTTCTATCAACAGAAAATCAACGTTTAAATTTAGGAAAATAATTCTCTTTTAAAACTCAAAAATCACATGCCAATATACAACCGGTCATGCTTAGATCAAAGACCTCGATGCATGGGCATGGAAACCCTAACGTCCATGCTTAGGTCCACGATGGTCGGACCCTAGACACTGATATGCCCATACCCGTGTCCTCGGAGGCCTTGATTGGGTTGACTGCCATGCCCAAGTCACCGGCGCTCGGGCTTGAGTTCATAGAGTCTCAGCCTAATTCCTCGGCGGCTACTCAAGTCCATAGAGGCTAAGCCCATGTCCCTCAAGGTTGGGCACAAGGCCCCAATGCCCATGCTTAGGTCCCCAAGGGCTGGGCTCGGGAATGTGGCTCTTGCGCCAGTTACCAGTGCTCGAGCATAGGTCCACAAAGGCTATGCTCGGGTCTCTCAAGACTACGCCAAGGTCGGGGTGCCATTCTCAAGTTACCCGATGGCCATGTTTGGGCACACGGCTCCCCTTCTACCTCAGCTAGAATCTGTCAAGGCCAAGCTTGGGTCCGCAGTGGCTGGTACCGAGACCCTAGTGCTTGTACCTTGGTCCTCACTGCTCATGTCCGAGTACCCAGCTCCTGCACCCAAGTCACTAGCGCTTGGTCCAGGTCCATCAAGGTTGGGCTAAATCCACACAAATCGAGATGGCTGCGTTCGGGTACTCAGCTCTCATGCCCAAATCACTAGCTTGGGCAGGGTCCATCGAGGTCATGAGAGCCCTAAAATCGTCGCCCACGACCAAATGTTCATTCTTTTGGCGGTCATCTTCGCCATCAAGTCCTGCTTTGAAAAGTAAGAAGTTGATGAGGGTCATTGAGCCTCGATAATAAACTGTCATTTTGACTTGTTCAGGCGTTAGTTTGTCCACCTGGTTTCTTGATGTGCATGTCATATGTTAGAAATCAAGGTTTACTTAACTAGGCTACTATTGACCAAGTAATAAGGCTAATAGCAAGGAACTATATGGGGGATATCCAATAAATGCTTTTGCATTACAAAATGAAGATGAGGAGCTCTTGGTCAAATTTTTCAAGTGACACGGGAAGCTATCCTTAAGTTAAGAGTATTGTCTTTCAAAGTTTGTGAGCTTCAAACTTTGTAACTGAACATATGAAATTTTTGTTCAAGAATTTCATCTAGCACATTTCTTAAGTGGCCCTACGTGGAGCGGTGCATATGTAGCAGATTGGAGCCTATAAATAGAGCATTAGAAAGCCTGACAATATTAGTCACAAAATCAAAGCATGAGCTTCTCTTAAGGCTCGCGAGCTTCAGCATAAAGATAACAACGAGAGTTTTCTCATATATGAGGGAGAGAAATACAAGAATTTATTTTGAGTGTTTGTGTGTGGTGTGAGAAAATAAAATGAAATAGTGAGGTGTGGTTCTTAGCTCCTGTAATAGTTGTGCGAGACAATATTTTAGGGAAAATTATCCTAAAAGTCCTAAACCTATTGTACGGTGGCCAATTTAGTCCTAGACCTATTATACAGTAGCAAATTCAATCATAAACCTTTTAATTGTGTCAATTTAGTCTTAAACCTCATGATAATTTGTCAATTTAGTCATAACCCTTTCAACGAATTGCCAATATAGTTCTTCTGACTAATTTTGGCTAGAAATTACTGATGTGTTGGTTTAGTCAACATCGGCTGTCAAACGAGGCTTGGCCGCCGCTGACATGAATATTTTTTTTTATTTTTTAAAAGTTTTTCGAATTTTTTTCATTTTTCTTTTCTTTCTTTTCTTTTTTCCTCCAATGTGTCAACTGGGCCGCCGGCCACTGATCGAGGACCAGTGACCTCTGCCGATCCCTGGGTGAGGGATGTGAAGCCCTTGCCAGCCGCAAGCTAGGTCATAACCCTCGCTGAATCTGGGTGAGGGCTTGCTAGCCCTACTTTGTGACTAGTGGCCTAGCTGGCATTTGAAGAGAAAAATAAAAAAAGAAAGAAAAGATAAAAAAAGAAAAAAAACAATTTGGAAAAAATTAAAAAATTGTCCATGTGAGCGCTAACTGCACCACGTAGGACGGCTGGCACTAGTTAGACCACCACGTTAGGGATTTCTAGGCAAAATTAATCGGAAGAACTACATCAATTTGTTAAAAAGTTTAAAACTAACTTGGAAAAATCTCAAAAAAAAAATGAAATGAAAAGAAAAAAATTAATTTAAAATTATACACATCAGTACTAGCCATGCCATGTAGGACGGCTAGAATCCACATCATCAATTGCAGGACAAAATTAGCCAGAAGGACTACATTGGCAAATTGTCAAAATGTTTATGACTGAATTGACCAAATTAAAAGGTTCATGAATGAATTGGCATAAGTGCAATAGGTTTACGACTTTTTTATAATTTTTCCCTAAAATTATTTGTATTATATTGTTGGGTGGTCTTGGACTTCTCTCATCCAAAAAGGACTTGCTAGTAACCAATGCTCTGATATCAATGTTGGGAGTGCGCAGCAGAAGCCCAATATCTTTACCTAGGGAGATGGCCAAAATGGAGCCTAAGTCTAAGTCCATCAACATATTCCGTTAAACTTACATTCACTCAAAAGTTCAAGCTAATGAGTTGTGGACTAATATGGATATATTAATTGCTCCACATCATATCAATTCTATGATGTGGGACTTCTCTACAACAACTCATACATGTATCTCAACAATTTATGTACCTGCATCACCCATAATCTCTATCTTGCGTCACTAGACTAACTATCCATGGTCTTTTCTTGCCAGACCAACCGTGATGGCACTTTACACCCGAAACAAGCGTCGATCGTGAGATTTCCTTCTTGAGATATTTACCAAATACCGAAATAGATTGGGGTGGAGCACCAATCAACCATCGGCTCCAATACCATTTGTTAGGAGCGCGTAACAAAAGGCTGATACCTTCACTCGGGGAGATTGCCAAGAATGAGCCCAAGTCCAAACTCATCAACATATCCAGTTGGTCCCACTTTCACTCAAAAACTTAAATCAATGAGTTATAGGTCAATTAGGATATATAGCTTAATACCACACCAATTCTTGTTTGTTTTTTCTGCCTTATGTTAAACAATGGACATGAATACAAGTAGAATGGTTACATTGAATGGTTCAGATTATCATGTTTGGAAAGGGAAAATGGAATGTGAAGGATTATTATTTGCTTGTGTTTACTGATGAGAAACCCGAGAATAAAACTAATTCTAAATGGACTATATTTCATCGTTTTGTGTGTGGTTACATTATGCAGTGGGTGGATGATAATGTTTTGAACCATATCATTGAGGAAACACATGCATGCAGTTTGTGGAATAAGCTTGAACAATTGTATGCTCGAAAGATCGGGAATAACAAGAAATTTCTAATAAAACAGATGAGGGCTTTGAGATATCAAGATGATACTCCTTTGACTAATCATTTAAACTCTTTTCAAGGGATTATAAATCAGTTTGCTCGATGGGAATCAAGTTTGATGATGAGATACATGCGTTATAGTTACTTGGTACTTTACCGAACTTATGGAAGACGTTTTGAACGTCTTTATCTAATTCAGCCATGGATGGTAAAATTACCATGGATTTGGCCAAGAGTAGTCTTTTGAATGAAGAGATGACAAGGAAGATACAGGGATCCTCATCTTCACATTTTGATGCCTTGGTTGTTGAGAAAAGGAGAAGAAGTGAGACTTGAGGTTCTTGGAGCAGAGATAAGAGCTGAGATAAAAGTAAAGGTAAATCCAATAAATTTACAAATGTTGAGTGCCCTTATTGCCATCAAAGGGGATATATCCAAAGGTATTGTTGTCCGTTGAAAAGAGAGAAACAAAAAGAAAAAAAGTAAAGAGAAGAAAAGTAATAATGACAGCGATGACAATCGTGTTACTATACTTCCAGAAGAATTTTTCATTGTCTTTGATAGTGATGCAGTGAATCTTGTATGTCATGAGACTAGTTAGCTAATTGATAGTGGTGTACCTATTCATGCTACATCTCGTAGGGATATCTTTACATAGTACAGGGCATGTGACTTTAGATCTGTGAAGATGGGAAACAATGGGCTAGCTGAAGTTGTAGGGGTTGGTGATGTGCACCTAGAGACCAGCAATGGCCTGAGATAAGTATTGAATAATGTTAAGCATAAACCTGATATTAGTTTGAATTTGATTTCCATAGGTAAGCTAGATGATGAGGGGTATTGCAACACCTTCAATAATGGTCAATAGAAGCTCACTAAAGGTTCTATGATTGTGGCTAGAGGTATGAAATATTCTTCGTTGTACATTATGCACGCAAAGTTGTCCACAAACAAAATTAATACAGTAGATAGCAAAGAGATAGTTAAGTCATGGCGTAAGAGGCTCGGTCACATTGGTGAGAAGGGTTTGTCAGTATTGGTCAAGAAGAAGCTCATTTCAAGATTCAAAAGTTCAGAACTAAAGAAGTGTACTCACTATTTAACAGGAAAACAGAATAGAGTTGCATTTAAAAGCTCTCCTCCTTCGAGAAAGTCACATATACTTTTTTTTGTCATAAAAGGTATACTTGATTTAGTGCATTCTGATGTTTGTGGTCTTATGAAAACAAAATTACTTGGTGGCTCTCTTTATTTTATTACTTTCATAGATTTTATTCAAGGAAAGTTTGTGTTCACACCTTGAAAACTAAAGATCAAGTATTAAATGCTTTTAAGCAATTTCACGCTTCAGTTGAGAGACAAATTGGAAAGAAGTTGAAATGTATCAAAACTGATAACCGGAGAGAATATACTGGACTTTTTGATGAATATTGCAAATGATTGGGTATTCGACATCAAAAGACACCTTCCAAGACACCTCAATTAAATGGCTTAGCTGAGAGAATGAATAGGACACTACTTAAAAGGGTAAAATGTTTACTTTCTCAAGCAAAATTACCGAGATCCTTTTAGGGTGAGGCTTTAAGTACAGTTGCACATATATTAAATTTTACTCCATTTGCTCCTTTAGAGTTTGATGTTTTTGATAGAGTTTGGACAGGCAAAGATGTTTCTTATGATTATTTACGTGTCCTTGGGTGCAAAGCATTTGTGCATATTCCCAAAGATAAGAGATCTAAACTTGATGTGAAAACACGACAATGCATGTTCATTAGCTATGAACAAGATTTGTATGGCTACAAATTCTATGATCCAGTTGAGAAGAAAATTGTAAAAAGCAGAGATATTATGCTTATGAAAATTATACAACACATGATATTGAGAAATCAGAGATGATTTCAGTACCACATGTTAGTGATGATTTGATTGACTTGAATCCAATTCCTCACTCACGTGTTCTTACATAGGTTGATGAGGAGCAATAGGAAGTAAATGTTCCAGACATTGCACATATCTTAGAACATGTTAAGACAGATGATATCATTCCTAAACTAGAGGCTCCATTAGATGCTCTACTAAATGCTCTAGTCTGGAGATCCATCAGAGACCAACGACCTTCCACTAGATATTCTACAGATGAGTATGTATTATTGCCTAATGCAGGTGAACCAAAGTACTATGCAGAAGCAACAGAAGATGAGTGCAAAAACAAACGGTTTGATGCCATTCAGGATAAAATGCAATCACTTTATGATAATCATACTTTTGAGCTAGTAAAGTTGCCCAAAGGCAAAAGAGTTTTGAAGAACAAGTAGGTATACAAGTTGAAGCAAGATGAACATACTTTACAACCATAATACAAAGCTAGATTGGTTGTTAAGGAATTCGGTCAGAGAAAGGTTATTGACTTTGATGATATATTTTCTCTGGTGGTAAAAATCTCTTCTATCCATGTGGTTATAGGCTTAGTAGCTCATCTGAATCTGGAAATTGAGCAGATGGATGTCAAAACAGCCTTCCTACATAATAACTTGGAGGAAGAGATATATATGAAACAACCAGAGGGTTTCAAAGTAAAAGGAAAATAGGACTATGTGTGCAAGTTAAAGAAGAGTCTCTATGGCCTAAAGCAAGCATTGAGACAGTGGTCAAAAAAGTTTATGTCAATTATAAGGGAGCGGGACTATAAGAATTCCTCAAATAATTGTGTTGTCCAAAAATTCTTTGATGATGACTTTATTATTCTCTTGATTTATGTTGATGATATGTTGATTGTTGGTAAGAATGCTTCGCAAATTGAGTTGTTGAAGAAACGGTTGAAAGTTTGAGAATGGTAAGATAACACCTTGTCTTGGTAATATGCTCTACACTCACCTCTATGAGGATCTTATGCAGTAGAAACTGAGGCCAAAAAGCCTTATGTTCGGAATAAGGGTTTAACTTAATGCTAAAAGTCTGATAGGGTAAGACCTAAAAGAGGCACCACGAGGGAACTGAATATCTATATTTGTTAAGTTCTTGTTTTGAACTTAGCCCCTTTCATGGTATCAAAGCCATGAAAGACTTGGGTCCGGCGAAGCAGATTCTTGGCATTAACAGAAATGCTAAGAAGTTGTTTTTGTCACAAGAAAAGTACATTGAGAAGATTCTTCAAAAATTTCTTATGAACAAAGCTAAAGTGGTTAGCACTCATTTTGCTATCCATTTTAACTTGGGTACAAAGCATTATCTTACGACTGATAAAGAGAAGAAAGACATAGAAAGTGTTCTATATGCGATGGTACGTACACAGCCAAACTCGTCGCATGCAGTTGGCGTTGTTAGTCGTTATTTGTGAAATCCAAGAAGAGAGCATTGGGATAAGGTAAAGTGGATCATGAGGTATTTTTGGGGAACTTCCAGTTTGAAACTCAGTTTCGAGACTAGGGAACTTGAGTTAGTTGGATATACAGATTCCGACTTGGCTGGAAATATTAATACTTGTAAATCTACTTCTGGTTATTTGATTTCTCTTGCCGGTGGGGTTGTGTTATGGAAGTCAAGGTTGCAAAAATGTGTTGTACTTTTTACAACCGAAGCTGAATTTATTGCGGCAATCGAAACTAATAAAGAATTAATATGGCTTTTTTTTTTGCTAAATAAAGAATTAATATGGCTGAAGAAGTTCTTGGAAGAACTTGGGTTAAAGCAAAAAAAGGTATATGTTGTTTTGTGACAACCAAAGTGCGATTCATCTTGGTAAAAACTCATCGTTTCATTTTAAATTGAAACACATTGATGCTAGATTATCATTGGATACGGGATGTTCTAGATAGGAAGTTTTTGGAACTTGAGAAAATCTATACGGACCATAATGGTTCCGATATGATGAAAAAGACTCCACCAAGGGAGAAGCTTGAATGTTGCCAATTAATAGCAAGGATGATGAATCCCTCCACATCATCGTAGGAGGAAGATTTGTTAAGTTGGATTCACTCCCATGTGGAGAAAACCCAATTAATTGCAAACCCAAATAATTGAGCCCATACGATAATCCATATAGAGATATAAGGTTTCTCACTATTTTTATGTGGTAGCCACAAAAAATGCTGGTTGAGATGCAATAGCAAGAGAGAAAGAGAGAGCGGACAATCTGGAAAAGAATACAGTATATGGTCTTCATCAAGCTGACATCAGAGATCAATTCGTGGTCCGATTGAGCTAAAATTTTGTCAGCATTCTTGTGACACATTCTTCTCAAATCTGATTAGCTTGATTGTCACTTAAAGCTCCTTTCATCAAGTTTTTCGTGGGTTGAACGGAACCTGCGTTTTTTGTGAGATTTATCATTGACCTCTTGTGAAATTCTTATGTATTGCCAAGAGTGGTGCTCTTGATGTAGTTGCTGCCTTGTACCTCTAGTATTAACTAGAGGAGAACTTTGTTTACCCAATTTTGTTGATAGTGAAGATTTTGGGTGGACTCTGCTCCTGTGATTTTTTATCTCCTCACATCGAGAAGGTTTTTCACGTTAAATGCCCTTGTGTTTGTGGGTAATTGGTATCTATGTCGCTCTATTATATTATTTCCTATTGAGTTTGCACAAATGTATTATTCCGCTACGCTAATATGATATTGTTCAAGTTGTCATTGTTCTCCCATCACATAAAACCCTGAGATCGTCTACAAAACCGAAGCTTGATAGAGCAGAAAGTGTTCATAACTTTGTTGACACTTGATTTTTGCTGGTTCGGTAAATTGGTACCTTAAATTGTAAATGGGCCAAGATAGTGTAACGAGGGACAATAAGGTGAAATGATAAAATTGTTAAAAAAAAAAAAAGAAAAGGGAAATCGGGCCGGGCCAGTCATTTTCCTCTTGTTTAGGCCCAGCCCTTTTTGCTTATTTATCTTCCTTTCATTTTGTCTGGGCTTGGCCTTTTCTTTCTCTTTTCCATTCCCCCCAAACCCAGCCCTCCTCCGTTCAGTCCTCTCTGTCCCTCGCGCTCGTTCACGACAAAGTAAAGAAAGAACAAAAGACAGAAGAGACAAAAAGCCAAAACGGCCTGGTACCGAGCAGGACGTCGCGCGAATTTGGCGGGGGGTACTCTCCTTTGGATCAGACGGCCAGCAACAGAGAGAGGAGGGCTCACACAGAGAGAAGAAGCCAAGGAAGAAGAGGAGACAGAGAGAGGGGGAGAGTTGACTGGAGGAGAGAGCTAACAGAGAGAGGGAACGGAGGAGGGTTTTGAGAGGAAAGCATTCGGTTCCCCTATTCACGGGGAGGATCGCTGGCAAATTTCTTCCCCTCGTTTTCTGTCACCTGTTCACCATTGCCGCAAAACGACCTCAGTTATTCGTCATTTCGGACGTACGAGCCGCCATTGTTCGTCGCTGTTTCGCCGCACTGGAAGACGCCCAGATCTGTCACGGTCCCGTTCGTAGACGCCCGTGAGTTCGCAGCCAAGAACCAAGTAAACCTCCCGCCTATAATGCTATGTGTTCCCCTGCATCATTGAGCTTGGGAGCATTGAATCTTAGTGGATGAGTTTGTACGAAAATCGTAATAAACTGAGAAATTAGAGCTTTTTTTTGTAGTGAATAATGTTGACTCGAACACTATACACCAAGTATAGGCCGAGAACCGCACTAAAATCGAATCTGAAACTCATAGTCCAAATTGCCTATTACCTGTTTGACAGAATGCCTAAATGAAAAGTTAAAACCGGTTTCACAACATTGATTCGTAGAATCTTCGCATTATGCTTTATTGATTCTGAGTTCGATGTTTTGTGCCTGATTCTGTGATTTTTGTTGATTCTTGTGGCATATTTTTCGTTTATCTGAGTCGGCCGTAGATGAAGCCTTTGCCGGAGTCGCTGGAGTGACGCCCGTGGATTGAGACCGCCACAGTCAATCCGTTTCTCACTCTTTGATGTGCATATCTATATTATATGTGCTAGAATCGATAGATTTTTAGTATTCTAAATTTCCGAGTATGAGGATCTCTCGCTGGAGTTTGTCCGGCAACGTAGAAACCGTCCGCCAACTAGTGACCGGCGGTGACTCAGCGTCGATCGGAATAGCCGACTGACGGCATATTGTTCGGCGGTGAACCAAGCTCCGATGAAAGCTCGTTTGAGAAATGGTGGTGTCGAAGATGGTCGAAGGTGTTTTACTGCTTTTGGTGAAGAAGACAGAGGAAGAAGATGACGCAGGGAAGAAGGGAAGAGAGAAAAAGATTTAAAAAAAAAGAAAAAAGAAGAAGAGAAAGTCAGATAAGAAATAGGAAATTCGGATATAATAAAAGTCGGATCGGATCTGATTTAGCGGATCCGGGTCGGTCGCTAGATCGGGTCAGAAAGTTGTGGGGCTGTTTCACAATTTAAATCAATTTTGTTTGGGCTGAATTTAGTTGATTCGGACCGGGTCCAAAGTCGGTCCGAATTCCAGACCCAACCCGGACCCGCGGTCCGGGTCAGACGACCTAGTCTGACCGGGGATGTTCCCCTGACCCGGTCCGAAGTCCTATTTTTCATATTAAAAAATTTATTAAAAAATTAAAAAAATTCAGAAAAATTAGGAAGGGTTTGGAAATTAGTTTTTCGGGTTAATTTCACTGGATGTTAGTATTAATTTTATTTTAGACTTAGCTTAAAAATCAAGATATAAAATAATGTGATAGTCTCTTTGATCAAAATTGAACCCAGAAAATTGAACAAGCCACTAGGGCTTTATTATAGGGCTTTTGATTGCCTTTTCTTTTCTAGAGATGACCCTAGGTCGTTGGTTATTTATTTCTATCATGATTATTTGATTGCGAATTTTGATATATTGATTGTTATTTTCCATTTTTAGCATGGTTAAGATGAACTTTAATATCTTCGATGGGCTACCCTAACGCGTTAGTTTGCAATTAGCCAAGTTTAGGTATCGAAAAGGCACTAGTTAGATGACTAGTATAATCACGTCCTGATTCTTAGAATCTCTAATTATCGCATGCGTCGAGATAACTCTTCCGCTTCTCAAGATAACTCTTCCGCTTCTCGATTAGGGTTTCTAGCCAATCCTCGATGGTGGCTAGCGGCGACTCCAATTGAATGCATGGATTAGAAACTAATGTCGCGCGAGGTATGAGTTTTGGAAGCGCCTCCGTCCTTGGATAGATAAGCATTTTGGTTTGTCCTTCAAACGAGCCAATCGATGTTCAAGTCCACTGACAAATACGTCTAAACCTATCCCCCCTCGAAGGTGGCCCCCTTGAGAATTTTGGAAAGGTTGCAACAAACTTGAGAGGTATCTATATAGGAAAGTTCTGTGCATTTGTTTGATTTATGCCCAATGATTTGGAAGATAGTATTTCATGTGGGCATTACATACTAAAATGATATTCTTTTGGATTTTTCAAAGAAATTTCGGATGATTCGTGTTTGGTTCTCCATGCTAAAGTAGAAGCTATATGGCCTCCTGGCAGATGTGATCTTGTGGTCTCTATTCAAGCTTGCATCAATGGAAGTTTACAACATAATGGTGCTATTTTTTTTTTGGTAAGGTAAGAAACATAATGGTGCTATTGATGCTTGATAAATTGTAAGAACCGGGATGGTCTGGCACTAAATTATGCAGTTTTAGTCCTATCAGACGCTGGCTTGCCGAATTGTTGTTGGGTTGAGAAAGAACTGAGAGGTGGTTTAATTCTATAGTAAGTTGCTCTTAAAGTTGGAAGCAATGGAAGTAGCAATCACATTTGGAAGTCCAGAATGACGTTTCACTGTTTCATATGGTAGAGGTCTTATTCTAGTTGATTGTGCGATTAGAGTGTTTGCTGTTCGTCAGTGCTATGGCAACAGAGAAGCCCACAGATTCAGACGTTCTTTTTTCAAGAAAAATGGAAAATAAAAGCAAGTTACTTTGAAGTTCAAGTAGGATATTTTCTTAATTTAATCATTTACTATTCAGATGTTAACGCATAACTCGGATGAGCTTCGCAGTGCATGTCATTACTCTATGTGAACTGAGAATGTACAAGCATTTGTTCTAGGTCGATCGGTCCAAGGAAACTCTAACATGTCCAGAGAAATCAAGGACTTTCTCAAATATTGTGGAGAGAAATGGAAAATGGGAGGCCATCAAAATAGATGATGAAAGAGCCTTCGGTTAAACTGGAATGGTCGGTGAATGACATATTAGGTCACACCACAGATCTATATAGCACAAAGGTGTCTCCCTCTAAGATAGAAGGGAAGCTGATCAGGTCTTGCATCTCACAAAGATGTTGAACATCCTCATATCAAATGTAAATACGGCTCTATTTGTTTCGGAGAAAACATTTTCCTCATTTTCCGGTATTTGGTGCACTTAGGAAAATGAGTCAACGGAAAATGCTTTCCGATTCAACAAAAAACCTATACTTAAATTCAAGAAAATGATATCATCTTTATAAAAACGGAAAATATTTTTCAAAATATGATTAGGTATTAGTGCTTGGACCCGAAACTCTATGCTTGGGAACAGAAACCTCAACATTGGTTTTTGGGTCCTCGGCGTTCAGGACCTAGTCTCCGGCAATGGACTTGGGCCCAACCACCCGGCGCCCATGCTTGGATCCATCGAGGCCGGGCCTCAAGCCCTAGTGCCGGTGCCCGTGCCCGATGCCCCGGCACCCGAGCCCGGTGCACAAAGGACGTGCTAGGGTCCTCGATGCTCGAGCTCTGGTCCCTCGCACTTAGGCCCGGGTCCATGAAGGCCATGCTTGAGTCCTTGGTGCTCGGGCTCGGATCGTTAGTTACTGAATGTGCATTCTAATAAAATATTTAAAAAAACGCTCAAGCTCGTCAAAGCCTCACCGACCTCTAGCGACCTCGGGTGAGGCTGGAGCTTGCCGAAATCTGTTGAGGTCAAGCCTTGCCGGCCTAGGGCGAGCTCATCTCTGACTTTTGGCCGATCGTTGGCCGTTGCCATGGCTAGTGACCGTCCGAGGAAGAAAGAAAAAGAAAAAGAAAAAGAAAGGAAACGAAAAAAAGAAAAGAAAAAAATTTATAAAAAATAATTAAAAAATTCAAATCTTTAGGTAATTTTCCCTACGAAAATCAAATCATATTTTTCATATCAAACAGCGAAAAATATTTTCTAGTTCATTTTCGAATTTTTGCTAAACACTGGAAAATATTATTATTTTTCGCGAAATAAATAGAGCCTATATATGGAAAAAAAACAACTACAGTATTTTGATAGAGGATCATAAAGTAAAAAAGTCCTGCAGGCTTCCTCTATTAGTCGTTCATGTTATACTTGGGACAAATCCTCTGGTCTTAGTCTCCATGGCCTATCCAAAAGTGCAACTCAAGCAATCCAGACATAACAGAATGGATTAGACCTATCAAAGTGGGTCCAAAACCCATTTAATAACTCACAGGTATTTAAACGGGTCATAACAAATTTCGCACGCCAGCATATTGGGTTTACAAAATGAAGAGACCAAAACAAGTGGGTCATAAGTGGATCCATCATGAACCCATTTACAACCGACTTAACCCATTTATAATTAAATGGGCACGAGCACAAAGCCATCGCTCCTCCTCTTCCTCTTCTTCCTCGACTCTGCCCAAGGATCTGATCGACGAACCGCTCGATCCTCGGCGACTACACGACGCGCCTCCCTCACCGATTCTCCACCTTCCTCCTCGGGGGTTGCCACCTCCGTGCTGTGGCAGTCCCTGAGGTCGGTGCTCTACTCGCTTCAATCGTCTCCCTTCTTAAGCACTTGTCGCGTCGGCTTTCCTCTGGATGATTCCGCTTCGGTTGTTGTTTCGCTGTGCCCAAGTCGGATCCGCTTAAACTGGATTGATGCTGGGTTTCTTCGAGACCCACCTCCCTTTCCTTGACTGGGTACGGTGTTCAGCGTCTGTTGAGCGCTTGCCGTGATTATTTCAGCTGAATTAGTTATAGGTCTGCCTGCACTTGTTGATTTGAGTGTGTAAATCGGGAGAAATTTGCAAAAAAAAGGATGAAGAATTTGATGAGTTGAATGATGAAAGAATTGTTAATGTTTTCGAGTTGAAGTTAGTTTCTGTATTTTTTTTTTGTCGAAAGAAAAATATATTCATTGCTAAAAAAGATACATAAAAAGTACATAGACTTAATGACAAAGCAAAACCCATAATACTGGAAAACAAAACCAAATCCAGAAAACAACGAGGATCAACGTAGCACTAATAGGGTTAAGCACACACTCGTTCCCCAAGAATGGATCGGTCAAGCAAAATAATTGACGGTTAATCACTAGATCTCATATCTTTGCCAGTGATAAGCACATGCCAAAAATTCGTTTTCCAATAACTATGACGTTGTCAGTTGGCAATGCGCACTTAGGTTCTGCTTCCTCTACACTATCGCCGTTCAAAAACAACCAAAATAGGTTGAACAAACACAGATCTAACATGTAAAAGAATAAATCTTCGTGATTTAGCAAGACACCAAAGCTGTTGCGATCACCATTGAAATTGGAGGCAGAGAACGTATCCATGGACAGAGTATAGGGGTATGGAATCCCCAAAAACATATTTATTAAACTCCCAAATTTAGATCGAAAGACGATAGCTCCTAGATTTAAAACTAGATCGGGAGAGTTCAAACTCTTAGATCTAGAACCAAACCGGGAGAAGAGAACTCCCATATTTAAATCAGGAGAGAAGAAAAAATAAGAAAAGAACAACAAAATGCAAATAAAATCAACAATAGAAGGAGGGGAGGGTGAGACTTGCTCAAACCCTCTCCCAATGGCTAAAGGTTGTAGAAAACGATGAAGAGAGGAGAGAGAGAGGGAGAGAAAAATACTTAAAACGGTTGATTATTGGAAAATTCGTAATGTATTGGCTCGTTATTGTGCTCTTTGTGGGTAAAATAAGAGTTCCTTCCTTCTAATTCTTCTGCATGTTGATTTTCCAATTGTTGTTTCGCCGGTGAGTAAGGCTTTGGTGGAGGATTCCCTTGCGTTCACGTGAAGCGTATAGTTTGGAGGAGATTGGCTGTGAAGATTTAACTTGAGTGCTTTTGCTAGGTCAGATTAACGGTCTGTTCATTTCCCGAAAAATGTATCAATTTTTGAAAAATACTTTCTAATAAGTTATTTTTCAAGAAAATGAGTTCATTTTTCGGTGTTTGGCTAAAATCTAAAAAGGACCTAAAAAGTATTTCCAACCTTGCTGGCCTTGGGTGAGCTTGAGGCTCATCGCTAGAGGCCATGAGCTTGCCCGTCTAGCAAGGCCCGAGCTCGTCAGCCTTGGGTGAGATCGAGGCTTGCCGGTCTAGGGCAAGCTCGAGGTTTGCCGCCAGAGGCCACGAGCTCGACTCGCCTAATCTAGCGAGTCCCGAGCTTGCCTGCGATCGATTGAGGAATAAGAAAAAATAAAAAAAGAAGAAAAGAAAAAGAAAGAAAGAAATAAAATAAAATAAAAGATTAATAATAATAATAAATTCAATTTAAAAAATTAAAATTAAAAAATTGAATTTTTTAAGAAAATATTTTTATAAGAACAAACGTTTCATTAACAAAAGATCAAGCTTGAGCACCGAGTACCCGCGCACAACCTTTGTGGACCTAGGCCTGAGGGTAAGGACCAGAGCTCAAGCGTCGAGAACCCAAGTGTGTCTTTCATGGACCCAAGTTCAAGTGTTGGAGCATCGGGCACGAGCACCAGGGGTTGGGGCTCGGCCTCGATGGACCCGAGTGCAGGCGCCTGAGATTTGGGCCCGAGACATCGGGGTCTTGTGCCCCGCCTAGATGGACTCGAGCCCAACTGTTGGAGACCTGGTCCTGAATGCCAAGAACCAACGTTGGGGTTTTTGTGCTAGAGCATAAAGTTCGGCACTAGCGAGTCATATTTTGAAAAACGATTTCAGGTTCTTTCATAAAGGAAATCATTTTCCTGAATTTAAGTTTTAGTAGGGAAACATTTTCCATTGACTCATTTTCTTAAATAAACCAAACATCGAAAAATGAGAAAAATGTTTTGTACGAAATAAATAGACCCTAAGATTTGATAGAGTGTAGTTATACAATTTTGTGGGGAAAATTATCCAAAAAGTCTTAAATCTATTGCACTTTTGTTAATTCAGTCACTAATCTTTCAATTTTTCCAATTAAATCCTAAACATTTTCACATTTGGCTAATTGAGTCCATATGGTCAATTTTGGTAGGAAATTGATGACATGGATGCTGCCATCTTACATGACATGGCTGGTGGACAGCGCCAATTTGGATAATTTTTAATATTTTTTATTTTATATTTTTTATTTTTCCTTTTTTTTTCTTTTCTTCTTCTTTTTTTCTTTTCTCTTTCTTCTTACTTTTTCTGTTTTTCCCTCTGTCGGCCACCACTGGGCCTCATTCGCCGGCCTCAGGTGAGGACTGCCCTTGCCTAGGCGAGTGAGGGCAACCCTCATTATCTTCTACTGGACCTCTCAAGTCACCCAAAACGCCTCTGCTCTCTGCTCCAATCTTCCTCCTCCTCTTACCCAATCCCTCATAAAACCCTACTAAGTATGTAACTTCTTCCTTACACACCAATTGCATTCGATTTTTCGCTGCAGACCGAAAAGCCCATCCGTATCAGCTTGTTCGCGAGGTGGCTAGGAAAGAAATGAAGCACTCACGCTCGTTTTCTTTTGATTTCACTCTCAGTAATGACCAACCGCTCTGACGATGCCAAGCACATCGAGAAACTCTATAAGTTTGGCGAAGGCAACTGCCCAAGCAAGGGTTGCACTCACCTGCCCAAGTGTGGGCGATCCTCGCTAGGGGCCAAGTGAGGGTTGACCTCACCAACCTAGGCTCGAGCATCCCTCACCCAAGGCCGGCAAGGGCGACCCTCGCTTGAGGTCGGCAACCTTCGCCGACCATTGACAAGGCCCAGCAGTGGCTGGCGAGGGGAAAAATGGAAAAAAAAAAGAAGAAAAAAAGAAAAGAAGAGAAAAGGAAAAAAAAAAAGAAAAGAAGGAAAAGAAAATAAAAGAAAAATAAATAAATAATTTGAAAATATTATAAAAAAATGTCTATGTCAGCGCTGGCTATGCCATGTAAGAAGACCAACATCTACATCAGCGATTTTTTGTCAAAATTGACCGAATTGACTTAATCAGCAAAACGTTCAAAGGTTTATGACACAATTAGTAAAATTGAAAAGTTAGAACTGAATTAGCAAAAGCGTAATTAATATAATATTTTTTGGACAATTTTCCCAATTTGGTGCATCTTATGTAAGTTAAGTTCATACCGCTTGCCGACATTGTGGCCACGTCTCGGGAGAAGGGCTGTGATTGCTAGAGATGGTGGCGACCCTTGGGGTGGGGTTCTGGACGCAGGCTAAGTCTGCGAGGCATTCGTTTGCTTGATTGCGGATCCGAATGTCTATGAGGCTGTTTTGGGAAGGCCTCGAGCTGCACCTAATCTGCTGAGGTTTATTTTTTGTGCTCATTTGCTTCCGATGTTTTTACTTTGGTTGCTTTGTAGTAGAAGTTGATTTTGAGGTCAGTAAAACAAGGGAAATGCTGTAAATTTGTCCGCGTGGATATTTGGTTGAAGGAAGACACTATAATTTGATATGTTTACTCTTGTAATCTGCAGCGGGAAGACATGTGAATGGAAGGCTCGTATTTCTTGCTGAATAAAGAGCGTTTCAGCTGAGGGTTTTTTTTTTCGGGTCTAGAGTTTCAGCTGAGGTTGAAAAAAGAAATTCGAGAAAGAGATAGCGGAGAGATTCACGAGAGAGAGAGAGGTGAGAGAGACAGAAAAAGTAATTTGAGGGAGAAAAAGGTATCGGGTTGTTTCCTTTTTTACAAGGTCTTGTATTAACTTTACTTAAAACGGCTCGGGTTGTTTCCCCTTTTACATTTGCTTTATTTTTTTATGAACGTATTATTATGATTATTGACTTCGTTACTTTAAATTTGCGCACTTTTGTATGGGTATTAGAACTACATAATCAGTAATGTATTATTAAACAATTTTTTTTTTGTCTGTCATACTCTAATTTTCAACTTACTCTCAGACTTTTGTCCTGCCTTTTGCAGGGCATGGGAGTTTAAACCCCTAGTCTCAAACATCTAAAACTACACGTCCCCACCCCTAGTCCCTCTGAAAAGATGAGAATTTGAACTCCTCACATTTCCCTTCCCAAGTAGGAAGAGTGGCCACTGGAGCAAATCCCAATGATTTATTAAACAGGTATTAATCAATATATAAAGATCTCATTTATATTTAAACCAAAATTAAAGCTTGAACTCGTTTCATTATTTGTGGATGGCCTGAACCGGACTTTCAACACCACCTTTACACCCCTGTCCATAATCCAACCGTCAAGCTCCCTCACTAACTCGACGTGCTAGTCCATGAAGCCATCCATTCTTCAAAGGGAACAATAAAAAGAGAAAAATGCTGAAAATGAATCTTGAGACGAGTCGGGTATGGGTCAAAAAATTTGTATTGCAAATAAATATATCATAAACGGATTAAATGGGTCAGTTTAGGTGAGACCATTTATTACCCAACCCAAACCTGACCCGATCTACCCGTTTGACAGGTATAGAACGGATTAAGTTAAATGCATTGTCCTAGTGAAAACTTTGATTTGGAATCTTACGATCGATTTTCCTTTTCCATGGTAGTTGCTATTATTTTGGATGAACCTGGTGAATATATACAAAAATAAGTTTCCAAAATTCATATTCATAAGCTAATAGAAGAGCACAAAAACGAGTAGTACAACAACAGAAGGCAAATGGAAATCTCCCCTGTTTGATGGACGAAGTGGAAGGAGGTGTGCCATATCAATTGTGTCATGTGATTGATATAAGATAGAGGATAGCCAAATTCATGTGGCTACCATATATATCTTGTATGTTCAATTAGGAGAATTGACGGACCAAAAAAAATTAGGAGAATTGAACCGGCATTGTTTAGTGCAAGTCCTAGTAAATGATTTTATTGTAGTTTTTCTCTAGAGCTTGTCATGGGGAAAATTGTCCAAAAAAACCTAAACTTATCTGATTTTTGTCAATTCAGTCATAAACCTTTTAATTTTGCCAATTCAATCCTAAACGTTTTGCATTTGTAACAATTCAGTACATCTGGCCAATTTTGGCCGGCCACCTCCAACATGGACGCTGACTGGCACCGGCCATCTGGCCAAAACCGGCATGGAATTTTTTTAACATTTTAACATTTTTTATTAATTTTTAATTTTTTTCCTTTTTTCTTTTCTTTTTTTTTATGTCCTTCCCTCTAGTCGGTCCAAAGGCCAGGGCCGGTGAGGTCAACCTTGTTGGCCTCTAGTGGAACTTGCCCCCGCAGGCCATTGGCAAGGGCAAGCCTTGCCTAGCTAAGGCAAGGCCAACCTTGCCGTCACTGGATTCTCCCTCGCCCAGCCAAAGGTAGGCAAGGTTCATCCTCGCCAGTGCCTAGTGGGGGCGAGCTTTGCGAGAGGCCAATGAGGTTGACCTCGCTGGCCCTAGCCTTTGGCCAATCATCGGATCGGCCAAAGGGAAGAAGGGAAGGAAAAAAAAAAGAAAAAGAAATAAGAAATTGAAAAAATATTAAAATTTTATCAAAAATTGTTTATGTCAGCTCTGGCAATACCACATAGAATGATCAATATCCACATCAACGATTTCCGGCCAAAATTGGCCGGATGAACTCAATTTGTTAAAAGTGAAAAGGTTTAGAATTCAATTTGCAAAATTAAAAGGTCTAGAACTAAATTGATAAAAATGCAATAGGTTTAGGACTTTTTAGACAATTTTCCTGCTTTTCAAGTTTTTCTTTGTGATTTCTTGGAAAGTAAAGAGAAGAAAATTTTTTGTGATTTTTTGTGATCTCAAGGGTCATACAATTGCCTATGAAGAGGGACTTCCCATAAAAGAAGAAAATTTGAGAAATATTGCAAACGTGCCTTAAGTATTTTCAGTTTTCAATGAGATGACACTAACTAAGCATTAGTATTTTTTTTTATGTTAGTTTCAAACTATGGAAAAAGCTTCTTCTTTTTTTCTAGTCGGTAAGTTACTCCATGCATTTCACCAACAAATTTGGATGGGCCAAATTCAGTATGAGCCCGTCAACTCGTTAGATTCACGGACTTACAGACGAAGCCTTACAATTGAAAAAACACTATCACCAACTATCCAATAGCCTACAAGCACAGACTATTCTCCTTTCTTTTCCCTAGGTTAGGGTTTCCTCTCCTTTCCCTTGAAGCCACCGCCTATCCGTAGTGCCGCCCTTAAGGGAGAGAGAGGGACCTTTCTCTCTGTCTCCCTCACTCCCTCCCCCTCTCCTTCTCTGTCTCCCTCTTCCCTCTTTTGAAGCTCTCTGTCTTTCTTTTCTCTCCCGATTTGTTCTAGGATTTTGTATGTATGAATAAATTTTTGCACCTGATCTTGGGTTAACGTGGAGACCCATTCGTCTAGTCAACAACCAATGAGGAGGATGTTCGTAACGTGGCTCCACAACCTCTTAAAAATTAAACCGCTCTTCTCTCCCGATTTAGATTTAGATCAAAATTTGGGGGTTTTACTCTGTCGAACTAGATCTAGATATAGATCTACGAGCTCCTAACGAGTATTTGATATGTGTTCTTTCAACATTTTGATATTGATATCTCTGCATGGCGATGGGAATGAGAATATTAAACCTAGACGCGAACCACAAGCCGTTGCAAATGGAGTTAGTTCAATGTCTAAAGAGCATTGCTTTATCAGGTAATTAAATAGAAAATACATTAAATGGTATGCAAATGGATGAACTCACTATTGAACATAGAATTTGGTTCCCATCTTGCACCAACCGATTTTATTAATAATGTAACTATATAGATGTTTTTATTACATTGCACAATCGAATGTATATTAAATGAATTGTTAGACGAGAATAATATGGTTAGGCATATTTTGAGTGGTAATGAAACATATTGTAACATATTTATAAAGATAGCTGACCGTCGTTATTTAATAGGAATCACATACGTTTATGTTTAAGAATATTATGTAGAGTAGTATCTAATCTATAAGAATTTAAACTCTACTATTGGCTCAAGGTAATAATTTCTATAAATATTGGAAGGAACACACATTAGGGATTTAGGTGCTTAAGGGAGATTGAAATTGCTAAACTAAACGAAGCAAAAACTTTTGTTGGAAATTATTGAGAATTTTGTTCTATCGATTTGGTTTTGGCTTGATCAAGAAATAATGAGATCAATAAATTCGACTAAATGAAATCAGTAAGTTGACATCTACAAAAAAAAAATTCGTAATTTCTCAATTAAGTAGAGAGAAACCACCGCCTAAGGGGGGGGGGGGAATGCAGGATCCAGCCACTACATTCTTTGGATTTGTCTGTGAGTAGTTTTTATAGAATTCAAGGATGTGATATCTCGTCTTTTGATATCACGAGATTCGCAAATCACATTCTTTTTAAAGATTTGTCAATTATTAGTACCTAATCAAGACTTGGCTTATTCATATCGTAGGCTTTGGCATGTTATGCAGTACAAATTCAAATCCGCTCAAAATCTTAAACTAATAAGTTATGGAGCGACTATACATATTAATTAGTTTATGTAACTTATCCAACATGTGGCTTTGTTTCTTTTGACACCCTCATACGTTCATATTAACATACAACACTGTTTTGCAACTAATTGCAAATTTGTGCTCAAACTTAAATTAATTTCTACTCTTATTCAGACTTGTGATGAAGCTATCACATATGATACTTCCTTACCGGAGAGTCGAGACCAAACATAAAAACACAACAAAAAGTCTAAAGAGAGATCAGCCACGGGGTTCCATTTTCTGGAATCAAAACTCCCAATCTTTTCATACTTCGTAGGAGGAAGGGCAGAATCAGATAAAAGAAGTAACGCATCATCTTGTTTGGGGGCCTTCTTTAGTAGTATCTCTGTTGGGCCGATTATTCTACGTGTTTTTCGCGAGACATCTTTTCCATACCTGATAAGCATTCTATAGAGATATTTAGTGAATTAACCATTGTCTTTATTTTACTTAGGATGATAATTTTTATCACACACTTGGCATTAACTTTACTCAATGCTAAGAACATGTTATCACATATGAGATGGCTTTATCGCATAAGGTGTTTACTTGTTAACGAGCACGTGTCTCCTAATGGTACAACAGTTTCCTTAGACTTTGAAGTTCAATGCACAAAGAAGGCAACGACTACAAGCACGTCCCAAGGGCTCCCGGTCAATTGGTTAACTAAGCAATATAGTCAATAATGAAAGAAAATTCTTATGTCATTTGTCCTACGCGTTCGGAAGTGATTGCAATTTTGATTAAATTACGTGTGAAACAAAGAAATTCTCAACAATGAGTTTGTCGCAGGTATGGACAATATATTGACTTACTGGGAGACTTGAAGCATTGTGCGAAGAAGTGGGAGATGTTTCCTTTGGAAATCCCTAGTTGCGTCCCACTACTTAGTCAACAAATCGGTTGTAAACTGCAGATGAAGAAAAAAAAAAGGGATAAGTGCACTACAAGTCATAAAATTTGTCACGAAAGTGTAATTAAGTCCTAAAATTTTCAACTATACGTTTATATATAGACAAAAGTAAATGTTCCTATAGTATTATCTAACACCTTCGATAGATGTGCCCTTATACCGGTAAGCACGTTCTCCCCGTCATCTCTAATTGATGAATAAGCCTAGTTCATTATATAAAGAATTAGCAGACTGCTCTTGCAGACCGAGGAAAATAGGATGACGGTTGTATCTTACATAAAAGCTACACAGCCTACAAATGCTGGACCTTCCTCAACTTTATTTTAGGATCAATCCCACCAAACAATTTAAATTTTGCCCCAGACACCAATACCCCAACTTTTTTATATTGCCAATACCTTTAAACTTATATCAACTACTCAAAAATATCTTCCATCACATTTCCGTCCACAATTGGTGTTCAAAATCATGCGTGGCATTGTCCATGCATGCTGTCACGTAGGATACTCAACAGCCATTGTGAACAGTACTGTAGTAGAAGGTATTTTTGGGTTATAGATACAAGTTTGAAGGTGTTGAAGACAAAAATAAATTTGGGGTATTGGTGTCCTACCGAAAAAAGTTAAGAATTTTTTGTGGGATTTTCCTATTATTTAAATGATATCTACTAATATTAAGTCAAAATGCCAGTTCGTTATGTTGCAATACATTCAATTGAGCTAAATTTGAATGATATTTTAAAGTTACATATTTTTAGCGAGTGCCTACAGATATTATTAATCAATAATATATAAAATAAATTTACATATTTCAGTACACCGATTCTCTTGTATTATAATAATCAATTCATAAAAAATTAAGATATTTCTCAGGATGTAGTGTGTGGAATTCACTTGTTAACAAGTAGCAAAACTCTTTAATAGTTAGGTTTGGGCTACTTATGCCAATAATGTGATTGTTTTATGTGATATAGTTCAATCAAATGCAAGAGTCATGGCTTAAATTGTTTTGCAAAAATTTGCTTAATGACACTTATTCTCGTTGAACTGATTAACTAAATAAACACCAGCGTTATCAGACTAAACATTCTTATGTCATTTGTCCAACGCGATCAGAAAGGGGTACAATTTTGATTAAATTTCGTGTGAAACAAAGAAAGTCTCACCAATGAGTCTATGGCAGGTATGCAACATTTCATTGACTTACTGGGAGACTTGAAGCATTGTGCGAAGAAGCGATAAATTTTAATGAGTGCCGATTTTTCCAGCTCATAAATTTCAATAAGATATGGTAATAGGGCTGACAATTTTTGCCACAACATGACATGACACATTGTTAAACATGTTCGACTTGAGCTTAAATGGGTTTTGTATCACAAACTGGTCAATCCGTTTAAACACGAATAATAAACGGGTCGTTCACGGGTTGATCCTCTAAACCCATTTATGACATGCTAAGATATGTTTTATTAAACAGTCGACATGCTGTCCTTTTTTTTTTTGGTGTAAATGTAAGTAGTATTTATAAGATGACGTATAAAAGCTTAGGGAGCATTCCCCAGTATTACAAATAGAACTAAGATTACAAAAAAATGGAGTGGGGGAGTCTCCATATAGTAGCCAAAGTTTCATTTGTTTGGGACGGTCTAAAAGATTTGTAGTGCGAAACTTGCCCTCTAACAAGTTTGCGAACTTTAGCCAAAATGGTAAGGGCGTCATTTAACTTTTGTTGGAAGTGTCTACGATTACGCTCCATCCAAATGCAGTATATGATCGCTAGGAAAGATACCTTCAGAAGTCTCGCCGCCAAGTCCTTACCTTTTGTAACCTTGATCATCCATTTAAGTTCATCATTCCATCCTTCTACAGGGCGTTGAATTCCGTATTGTGCAAGAATAGTGCGCCAAATGCTTCCGGTCCAGGTGCACTGGAAGAATAGATGGTCTCTGCTTTCCAAACCAAACATACAAAAATTGCAATGTATATCTACTTCAGGCTTTCAACGTGATATGATTTCTACTGTTTGTAGTCTATATCTACAAACTAGCCAGCCAATGAAGTTATGCTTGCTAATACCTCCTTTTCAGATCAATTGGGACCATTCCACAGCCGGTCTCACATTTCTGGTTTCATCGTATACCTCTTGACAACAATATCTTGGTCTAGATATGATTGAAGCTAAAGCCAGTCTTAGTTGAAGAATACAACGCCAACTCCATGCCATAGAGCCCTTGATTTCAAGCTACATAATCGAATTGCCTCTACACTTGGTACTATGGACCCATTTACTCCACAAGGAAGATGACGGACAACTTATGAGGTTCCAAAGCATACGGCCAAGCAAAACTTTGTTCCATAATTTTAGATGAGGCAACCCTAGACCTCCTTCCTTTTTTGGCAAACAAACAACTTCCCAAGCAACTTTGTGTGATCCGTGGCCTTCTGTATTTCCAACCCACAAAAAATGCCTAATCTTCTTTCAATTTTATATATAGGACATGCTGTCCTTGTCAACATAACTAATTTAGATACATTTAACATGTTAAAGGTTGCTTAAAAATAGGTTTTACAAATTTACATACGGATTTATATTTTGTATATGTTAAAACGTCTCGTGTCGTTTAACTCATTTAATAAACATGTTGTGATCGGGTTTGGTAATGTATGAGTTAGACCTAAAATTGATATAACACATAATGCCATGACGACACGAATTGCCTATCTAGTTGACTAGTGTAAAAAAAAACAATTGGTAAAATGATAATCGGTAACTTTTTTTATGGTAATTTGTTGCCAACTTATTAATATTTTTACGAAATGACAATCACCAACTTTTATTTGTATGACTTATTAACGCTTCAAATTTTTTTAAGACTTGCGAGAAGCTATCTTAGGAATGGGCACACTACAAAACCATGGTTTAAGTTATAATTCGTGGATCTAGCAGATTTAACACGTAGAGACTTAGCCCAACAACAGGCAATTCAAAATAAGTTTTATTCAAAAGAGTTGTTTATGCAGATTAGGTTGTCCAAAAAAAAAACGTACCATGTTCATGTTCATAATTTTCTTACTACGTTTGACGTGTGTGGATGAACTAATTTTTGGCACAAGGGATTGAGTATTACACAACATTGCACTAGCAACAGGGGGTTTACTACTTGAGCTCTTGGTTTGCAATGTTTAAGCGCATTCTGAAATTGTATAAGCAGAGATCACAGGATCAAAGTCAGTAGGCTTAATCGCGAAGTCGTCAAGAGCAAAGGATTGGAAATAAATTAAATGAGGAAAATTCTCTGGTGCAACCACTGAAATAACCATTCCGTCATCCCTAAAGTTGTACACGTTTGAGGTGGCCAGAACAGCACTTGTCTTTCACTTTTGTTTATAATTGTTTTCGTCGCTTCTGTAAATTTCTTGGAGCCTTTCTTCCTGTGCGCGGGTATGCCTGAATATTCTCTTCTGCTTCACAAACATCCACATCTACCATAAGCGAGTTGGCTAGTTCTGCTCGTCAATTACAATGATTAGTTAATTAAGAGACGTCTATATCAAGAAGACCGCAGTTTTGGCCACAGAAAAAACAGTAAGCTGTAGACTTATATCGTCAAAAGTAAATGTTTCTATGTAGTAGTGGTTGATTGTGAATCTATTGACCGGAGAAGAGACTTGATTCGAAACGGGCAGGTCGTTTCCTTTTCTTTCCTTTTTTTTGGGTGATTTTCTGTTTATTTGTCTGATGTGAATTGCAGAATGTATTGATGAACCCCATGCTATGTGTTGACACCTATTTTTAATTTGCCCAAAAATTAATTACACAAAATTTAGGTGTTAATTTTTATTAATTCCTAAAACAAAAAAATATATATTTCCATGCATCGCATATAGAAATTAGGCGTGTTTGTGTTAATATGGTCTATCAAAGTGTTAATTAAAAAAAATTCCAAAAAAAATAATAATATAATAGATTTTTAATTAATTAAAAAACAAAAAAAAGAAGGAAAAAAGAAAAAAATCGAGTTTGGCCGGGTCGGGGCCGGACTGACCTGGCCCGTTTCTTTTTTTCCCCCCCACACACGCGGGCCTCCGTCCCCCTCGGCCCTTTCTTTTTCTTTTTCTTTTTCTTCTGCGTGGGCTTTCTCCTCCGGCCCAGCCTTCTTCTTCTGTTATTTCTTCTTTTTTTTCTCTCGCGCGCGACTGGGCCTAGCCCAGCCCAGCCCACTGCTTCTCCTTTTTCCCCACGCGCGACCGTCGCTGTTCCCTGCTCTGTTCTCCCCTGTGCGCAACTGAAGCGTGACGCACGGCGGCGCCGCTCCTTCTCGTCGTCATCCGGTCAGAAGAAGACATGGCGTGCACGCCAACGGACTGGCAATTAATGCTAGTCCCACCTCTTCGCGTTTCAGAACCTCCCTTATCCTCTCCTCTCTCTCGGTCCTCTGTTGCTCGCTCTGCATCCCAAAACTGCCCTTCTCTGCACTGGCCTATGGCCGCGGATTCGCGGAGCCTAGGCCGGTGCAGGCCGTCGTCACGCCGACGTAGAAGCCGAGCAGTGACCCGTCGCCGCCTATAAAAGCCGAGGAGAGAGAGAGGCCCGAGGTCGGCGATTTTTACAGAAACAGAGAGAGAGAGAGAGAGAGAGAGAGAGAGAGAGAGAGAGAAGATCGAGGGTCCGCCGGAGTTTAAAAAGAATCAGCAATGGTCGTCGACGCCGCCCGACCAGTCGGAAGCCGCCCAGAAGTGCCGTCAACTGGTGAGCCCCCCACTTTCGGCCGAGAAACGCCTCTGTTTTCCCCTGTTTCGGCGTCCAGTGTGGCCGGGACTCGCGCCGATCGTTTCGCGCGATTCCCGGCCCATATCGTCGTCCCCCACCATTCACAGGCCGTCGTCGAAGGTAAGCGAGGTCCTCGGAGTACCCCGGATCCCCAAGGTAGGTCGGAAACTGCTCGTTTTGGTCATGCATACCCACTGTTCGACAAAATGCCTCAGTCAGGCCGGTTTTTAAATTTGGGTATCCGGCCGGCGAGCGACGGTCGGACGGCATCCCTGGCGGCCGGCGAGGCTTGTTGGAGTTCCCAGAAGCCGAACCGGCATCGGCGCCGGTCTGGGTCTGCTGGCGAGAGGCTGATTTTTGGCCTTGCCGGCGGCTGCTCCCTCGGTTCGGCCTGAACTGGTTCAGCCGACCCAACCCGGGTCGACGACCGGGTCGGATCAGTTGACCGGGTCGGCCCGATCGACCCGGTTCAGTTGATCCGACCCGTGTTAACGACCCGGGTCGAATCCGTTGACCGGGTCGGTTCGGCCTGCCCGATTCAGTTGATCCGACCCGAGTCAACGATCCGGTTCAGGTCCGTTGACCCGGGTCGATCGAACCGACCCGGATCCGACCCGAACGGTTTTTTCTTATTTTTATTTTTATTTTCTTTTATTTTATAAAAAAATATTTAAAAATTTAAAAAAATTTTAAAAAAAGGTTTTTCTTTCCCTTTTCTTTTTTTATTAAAAAAACTATTAAAAAAGTTTTAAAAAGTTTTAAATTTTAAAAAATATATATAATAATAAAATAAAATGAAAAATATTTTCAGAAAATATTAATATTTTCGTTTTATTATTATTTTTTTCGAAAAAAAAAATTAAAATCAAAAAAAGAATTTCAAAAAAAAAATTTCAAAAAAATTGTTTTTTTCCTCTTTTCTTTTCTTATTTCGTTTTTTTATCTAGATTTTTTTTCCCGAAAAAAAAAAATTCCGAAATTTTTTTTTTACATGACTTATCTGAATGTTTTCATCCTTTATAATTATGCATATTGTGGTTTTATTTAAATTAAATAAGCCTGAATCGCACGATAGCATGTTGCATGTTTTTTTAATTACCGCAGTGTAGTTAGTATGCATGTTTTAATACAATTGCATGAACTGCCGTATTTTGAATGTCATCTGGCTTAGATAGGATTAGAACCCTAGGCTGTATGACTTGTGTTCATGACTGCTGATCATTTCTGATTATGCACTCGCTTGATCACCTCACATGTTAGGAGAAAGGTCCTAAAATCAATCTAAATTGCCTGATAAATGTTTTCAAAAAATGAACAGGGTAAAATGGTACCGAAAGGGCATTAGTTATCCAACTAATGTAACTAAGTCCCCGAATTCAGTTAATCTCTGGTTCGTAGGAATGGGGTGATTCTCCGGTCACCCTATTTGGATTTCTAATCGACCTACCCCAAATCGATTAGTAGCGACTCCTACATGTAAATCACCCACATGTTAAAAACTTAAACCCTAAGTCACGATATGGTATGGGCTTGGGAGAGCCCGAGTTAAGTCCCAAACCTAGACTTAGAACATACCAGTCGAGCCTCTCTTGTTTTTCGCATGCTATTCAGAAAGGCTCGGGAGTCGGTCGCGACACTATGCTATTGTCGATACCGCACATAGTTTACTTGGTGCTTTTGACATGTTTTTTCTTTCTAGAATTAAATAATGCGGGTTGATTTAGTGGGATTAGTTGGTGCATGGGAATTTTATCAATACTTTCTTCTCATTATTTAATAATTCAGAGTCACCTACCATTATGCAATCATAGTATGAATAAGTGAAGAAGTTCCCACACATTGAATTTTTGTTGAGGGATACATGTGCACAAAAATACGTTCTAAAAGAAAAGAGTGTTATTTGAATTATTTTAATTAGGAAAAGAATTAGAATTATTGTGGATGATTAAATTGACCCTAAATTTGGAACCTAGTTATATTGATGACAGCATGTGGACATTGATGTTAGACTCTTGAAAATATTATCTCGCCTATTATTTAGTTGACATATAGTCATTATCTATTATTTTAATCTGGTATAATCTATTGTAATATATAAAGTAAAGAGAACCTCCTCGGGGATCTCAATCTTTTTTTTTCTTCCTAAAATATCACTAATTACTTATTGTACAAATGTTGACTCCATATTTAGATCTGTATGTTAATAATTCTATGTGATCTCTCACATATCTCAACATTTTGAATCTTTTCTATCTAACAACAACCTTACTGAAAGGATTTCAGATTTTGATATATGTGAAGTCCTTTGTAAATTTATCAATACTTTCTTCTCAGTATTTAATAATTCAAATATTTAGTAATAAAATGATTTTTCTTAATCATTCAGATTTTAATTTTTTGCGTACATGCAGTGTGTGTTCACATTTATTAGGGTTTGCGATCGATAGTTGTTTCGGTTTTTTCTACAAATGCAGACAAAACTAATTATCGGTCTAATGTAATGCTATTAATTGCTTTATTGTTTATATGAGAATGGATAGAGCATTCGGTACTTTCTGGCAGTCGCTAAAATAAATTATGATGAATTGAATCAATTTCGTCCCATAATATTGTCTTCCTGGGCAGTAACACTTTGGGTTTTGTGCAATGAAATTTCCACCACGCGAAGACGACGACTCTAAGTGCGTGGTTACTGTTCCCAGTCAATGAATTATCAATTTACATGTGGCTTGACAGGTTTGAATTATTGGTGCGATTCTAGTTACTAACCGGTTCAATTAGATAAATGAAACAAATAAACAAAGAATTGTCATAATCGGACAATGACCTCTTCTAATCAACACTCCCGAGATTTACTTTCTAGCCCCAGGGCAACCTTGGATCCTTAGTCCTTGGTGACCTCACCAAGACTAGGTGTTTCCATATGTGTAGGCTACAACGCCTTATTTTATGACCCGGCGGCCAGCCAACCTACATAGCCCCTACCTCTCTTTAGTGTTGTTTTTCTTCCAGGGAGAGGATCGAAATATGAAGAGAGCTTATAGTGAGATTTTCCTCCATCGTACTGGGGAGTCCCTTTCCCTATCTCTCTTTAAAACTTTTAAGGACCTTCTCAGGATCAATACCTTGAGTTCTATGCATTGAAATTTCAACCACACGCAGACAACGACTCTAAGTGCGTGGTTAGTATTCCCAGTCAATGAATTATCAATTTATATGCGGCTTGACTGGTTTGAATTATTGGTGCAATTCTGGTTACTAATTGGTACAATTAGATAAATGAAACGAATAAACAAAGAATTCTCATACTTAGACAATGACCTCTTCTAATCCACACTCTCGAGATTTACTTTGTAGCCCTCGGGCAGCCTTGAATCCTTGGTCCTGGGTGACCTCACCAAGACTAAGTGTTTCCACATGTATAGGCTACTATACCTTGTTTTATGACCTGGCGGCCGGTCAACCTACACACCCCTACCCCTCTCTAGTGTTGTTTTTCTTCCAAGGAGACAACTGGAATATGGAAAGAGCTTACAGGGAGATTTTCCCCCACCGTACCGGGGAATCCCTTCTCTTATCTCTTTTTGAACCTTTTAGGTCTTGCTCAGGACCAACGTGGGTTCTGCGCGTTGAAATTTCCACCACGTGAAGACAATGACTCTAAGTGCGTGGTTACTATTCCCAGTCAATGAATTATCAATTTATATGTAGCTTGACAGGTTTGAATTATTGGTGCGATTTTGATTACTAACAGGTTCAGTTAGATAAATGAAACAAAGAATTCTCATACTCAGACAATGACCTCTTCTAATCAACACTCCCGAGATTTACTTTGTAGCTCCTAGAAAAAGACCCTCTCTACTTAAACCTAGGGGAACATCATTTTTTGCAGCCGAAATTGATCCAAGTGCAATTTTTTCGTTGAAGAGACAAGATTGCCCTCGTATGAAAACCCTTACTACTGCTACTCATCCCGTAAAATATAGTTAAATTGAATCCTAACTCAATCTCATAATTTTAAATAGAAGTAAATTCAAAATTATTGGCTCAAAATAGAAAGACAGACTCAATGTATTTGAAAGAAAAGTAATTTTTAGAATCATAGTAACGTAAAAGATTAATTAGGTGATTTTCGATAATCTAATAAAGAAATAACTTTTGAAAATTTTGTTAAATTAGAATTCTTAAATTTCAATGGCTGAAAAAAGTTCTATTGAAGTCCTAAAGGTCATCTATTTATACTAACATAAAGTCAAAAATCTTGAATTTGGTCTCCTCCCTCAAAATATTCATCACATCCTTGACATATACTATTTCTCTAAATGAATAAGATCGGGTAAAACTGTTATGTAACGGGCAGACATGGAGTGTCTAGTTTTTTTTTTTTTTGGTGCTTCTATATGCACCAATATCATTGAAGAGGGATAGAGGAAATAAAAGGGACCGATGAAAATACCTTTAAACGTGGAAGTGTTTAAAAGATACATATTGATTGCAATTTGCACATAAACCTAACCATTCACAGGCTCTAAGGTGAGCAAATAGTTTACAGCTTCCTCTCGCTTGCTATATATGGCGCATGTTAGACAGTACAACCCCAAAACTTAAACTACTGGGTAGAGAGAGACCACACACACACACACACATATATATATATAAAGAGCATATAAGGCCTGTGTGGAACTATATTTCAATATCTTGTTCTCATATGCAAGCCAGATTACTAGTGAGTCTTTTGAAATGTTTGTTCTTTCTAGAATTAAATAATGCGGGTTGGTTGAGTGGGATTAGTTGGTGCATGGGAACCTTTTTTTTTGTCCCCTTCTGCCAAAGCACGCTTTCTTGCTTAATAAACAGAGTTAGTTGGGTGGACTATTAATAGGCAATCATAGTACATGAAAGTCATCATAAGCTAGTGACTCATGCAACGGGCCACAGCCTATAAACTTGTCTAAGATGTAATGCCCATGTTGGCCACTTTAAGTTTCTCAGATATAAGTCTCGTTAATTGAGGATTAAGTCCATCATCCTTTCACTATCACCTGTTATGGCATGTTATGCAGTAAAAATTCACGTCAACTCAAAATCTTAAACTAGTAATTTATAGAGCTACTAGACATATTAATTGGTTCACATTATTTATCCGATATGGATTTCGTGTCTTTAACATCATTAAAGTTGATGTACAACTTTTGGTTGCAACTAATTACATACTCATTCTCAAATACATAATGATTTCTACTCTTATTGGAGACTCATGATGAAGCTATCACGTACGATACTTATGCACTCAAGAGTCGAGACCAAACATAGAAATACAACAAAAGTTTAGAGATCGAGATCAGCCACGGTATTCCATTTTCAGGATCAAAACCCTTAATCTGTTCATACTTCGTAGGAGGAAGGGTAAAATCAGATGAAAGAAGAAATGCATCGTCTTCTTTGCAGGCCTTCTTTAGTAGTATCTTTGTCGCGCCTATTCTTCTCATGTTTTTCGCGTATCGTCATTTCGATACCTAATAAGCATTCTCTAGAGATAATTAACGAATTAACCAGGGCCCCGATTTTACTTTGGATGATTATTTTGTTTATTACACATTTCACATTAACTTTAGTCATTAATAAGTACATGGTATCACATATGAGATGCCTTTATCACATAAGGTGTTATTCATTACCGGGCATGTGTCTGCTAATTCAATCCAAGTTTCCCGAGATTTTGAAGAACTTCAACGCACAAAGAAGGCAACGACTACAAGCATGTCCCATGTGGTAATAATGAACTGGTTATCTAAATAAACTATTCAATCATTACACTTTTTAATCATCGATGAAGATCCTTCTGTCATTGGTCCACGCAGGCATGGACTTCTCATTGACTTACCGGAGACTAGAAGCATTGTCCGAAGAAACGGTAGATGCTTCATTTGGGAATTTGTAATTGACTACTTAGTCAATAAATAAGTAGTTAACTGCAGATGACGAATAAAAACAATAAAACAGCAGACTTCTATATTCCAAGCTAAAGATATCGACTTTTCATCTTGGTAAGTTTCAATGAATTATGGTAATAAAGCTGACAATTTTCGACACAGCACGAGAAGACATAAAGTTAAGAGTTTCTAGTTGAGCTTAGATAGATTTCGTATAACAAATGTGCCATGGAATGACCCTTTTAACCCATTTATGATACGCTTAAGACACATTTAATTAAATAGGTGAACATGCAACTCATTTAGATACATTTAAACATGTTAATAAACGCTCTATATTTTTTTACACGTTTACATTTTTTTTTGGTCAGATCACGTTTACATAAGAATTTATATTTTTAAAAGTGTTAAGTTTCTCATGTCATGTAACCTATTTAATAAATGAGTTGTGTCTGCGTTAGACCTAAAATTGACACAACATGATTATGCCACGATGACAGGAACTGCCAACATAGTTGTCAAGCGTAAAAAAAACTGTTGATGGAAAGATTAATTGGTGACTTTTTTTGCCAAGGAAATTTGTTGGTAACTTACCAATGTTTTTATGAAATTATAAATTTTTAATAGTTTACAAATTACCATTTTTTATACTAAATTACCCACTTCTATTTGCATGACTTATTAACTCTTTGAATTTCCCTAAGACCAGCAAGAAGACCTCTTAGGAATAGACACGCTACAAAACCATGGATTTCAGTCACAACTCGTGGGTCTAGTCGATTAACAATAGGCAATTCCTTTTCAATTTTATTCAAAAAGAGTTGCTTATGCAGATTCGGTTGTCCAATACAAAACCCAAATGCCTTGTTGATAAATTTCTTACTATCCTCAGCGTGTGTAGATAACCAAGTATCCGGCATTAGTAATCGAGGATAACCAAACATCACACTAGCAGCAGGGAATTTACCACTTGAGCTCTTGGCTCGCAATGTTTGAGCGCATTCTCAAATTGTTTAAGCAGAGAACATAGGATCAAACCGAGAGGGCTAACTCCCAATGGCGTCAAGAGCAAAGGACTGGAAAAAATTAAAAGAGGAAATTTCTATGCTGCAACTGAAATAAGCATTCCGTCATTCCTGACGTTTTCCACGTTTGAGGTTACGCGCTTGTCGTTTACTTTTCTTTTTGGTTGCTTTCGTTGCTTATGTTTTGCATTGTAATGTCCTGGGGCTCTTTCTTCCTGGGCGGGTATCGCCTTAAGATTCTCTTCGCCATTAAAGACATCAACACCTACCATAAGCGTGTTGGCTAGTGCCGTTCGTCAATGAATTATTAGTTAATGAAGACACGTCTGAATCAAGAAGGCAAGCCAGCAGCACCCACCCTTTCTGTAAACTAATCTTAATAAACATAGTATTTTTCCTTTTTAAATTCATTTTTTCTGACATATTAATTGCAAGAAAGCCCAGAAACCTTGGTCCTAATATATAATATTTATATGCCTTGTCCGATTAGGAGAAAAACTTATGTCAGTCGTTGATAGAAATTATTTAGCTCACTGAAGGTTAGTATCTATACTATTTATGAATCCCAATTATTTTCTTCCCCAAATTATATTTGATTAATTATTTTGTAAATATTTCTATCAATAAACAAATGCATAAGTTAATAATTCTACTGTTTCTATGACATATATTAATTTTAAATTTTGAATCTTTTCTATCTTACAAGTTATAAGTAATCTTACAAGAAAAGTGTAAATTTTGAAATAACTTTTTTCCATACTCTCTCTCTCTCTCTCTCTCACACACACACACACGATATCTTCGTATTATATCAATAATCTTTTTCCACTTCCATTGATAATTTAAATGTTTCTGCAATAAGGGGATTGTGAAAAATCTGATTATTATTAATTTTCTGCATACACGCAATGCAGATGAACTTTTGCTGGTAGTACTAGAAAGGAACCTTATTACTGATGATGGAGATTATGTATTATATACTCAAAAGAATTGAGTAGAAAGAAGCAAGGAGAGGAACAAAAAAAAGAAATTTTTTTATGAAAAGAAAATTAATAGTTTTATTCACCAAAAAAGCTTTGAGGAATAATACTTTTAATTACTCGATTTGATAATATAAGCTTGGTTATTTTTCTCTATTTTAGATAATATATATAGACACACACTTAAACTAAAACATAAGTTTCTGAGAATGAACGGCGGCTATTGGTGGTTGGAGGTGGTCCTGTTTCATGGGCTTGGTTGGGGCAATCTAATGGTCTGAGCTGTGCTTGTGGATGTGATGAACTTGGATCGCCAAGTATGACCGAGAGCGGTGACCATGTGTTTAGTCGTCGCCTTCGCCCTCCAAGTCAATGCGATGCTTTTCTGGAAATAAAATTCAAAATCCCAAGAAGATTTGCCAAAAAAAAACATAATAATAGTGATGAAATACATGCTATAAAAAGCACATGGTGCTCAGGTTTCAAATAGTACCATGACAAACACTTGCAAGTATAGTCAACCCAAAAAATTTATGATTTTTTGTTATATTAATCTAATTTAATGAAGGGTAAATTTATCACAAGTATACCGTTCGGGATTTTTGATAATCAAAAAATTAATTTTGGATAAAATTATCATAAATATATTAGTTTGGGATTTTTTTTGTGATATTAACTTTTTTACGAAAGACAAAGCATATTCACGTGGGAAAAACTTTCCGGACTTTTGTTGGTGGTACGTAAGACACCTTTTTTTCTTAATTTTTTTGGTCTTGCATTTATTCTATATTAAAGCAAAAGATTAGTTTGTGGGGGTGCCTGCACATGCAAGCACGTGATGGCTATTTCTAGTATCAAAGTAATGAAGAAGAAGAATCGAAGACAAAAGTCTACCGGAAAAGACAAATGCGAATTCGTTAGGGCAAAGACAAATGCGGAGTTGATAAGGAAATGACGAGCCGTCAAAATCATCTAGCCAGAAGGAAGAGAAAGCATGAATTAAGTAGGACACTTAAATGCACTTTAATGTATCCCTAGGCCCAAATATATCAAAAGCACAAAAATCTTGCATAATTATCAAGTTAAAGTAAAGGGACAAGACCAGAGTTTTGGGACAAAGAAAAGAAAATGAAGTAAGTGCATAGGTTTAATATTCTTAATTTCAACTTGTCCAAGTCGTGTGAATGATATTTTGTTTAAATTTTAATATACGCATAAATCCTATATAGGGTTTCGGTTTATAAATTCCGCTGCATTTTTAGCACTTGAGAAACCCTACAGAATATTTCGCGACAACAAAGCAACAACAAAAAGCACGTAGTTACTGTTCCGGGTCTATGAATTACCCATTTATGTCTTAGCTTGACAAGGTTGAATTATCGGTGTGATTATGGTTGCCAACTAGCTGCCATATGGAGACGGTCACCTCTCCTAATCAACAGTTGACAGATTTTCTCTTGTGGCCCCCGAGAAAAAGACCCGCTTTACTTAATACTAGGGGAACAACCATTTTCGCAATTTGAAATTGCTCGGAGCATAGCTCTTTTGTTGAAGAGACAAAACTGCCCTCGTACGAAAAACCCTACTATTGCTATCGTTTCTATAAAATATACTAAAATGGAAGCTCGAATCCATCTCATAATATTATTTAAAAGCAAATTCAACATTATTAATCTCAAAAATTAAAAATAAACTCAATATATTTGAAATAGAAGTACTTTTTAGAATTATAGTAATCTACAAAGATTATTTAGACGATTTTCGGCGCTATATAGATAAGGAAATAGTTTTTACAAATTTTGTGTTCTCCTTCGAAATATTCATTATACTTTTGACAGATAATTCTCTTTAATGAGTCAGATGGGTTAAACTGTTATCTAATGGGCAAGATGGAGAACATAATTGTTTTTTTTTGCCACGATATGCACCAATATCATTGAAGATGGACACAAGAAATAGAAGTGTTTGAAATATATATACACACGCACGCACATAAGCCTTACCAGTCGCAGGCTCCAAGGTGAACAAATATGTTAGTATCTACTTCTCCTTCTGGTCGCATTTATATAAACACTTGTCAGGTTCATCTTGCTTGTAATATATGGCGCAAATTGCGTAAGGAAATGGTATACAAGGTATGTCCCATGATCTACGAGAGCAAGTTTGCTTTTCCATGTTGATTACAAACTCGTCTGGTTTGTGCTTCACTTCATCTCCTTCTCTGCCATTCCAATCCACATGGCAATAAGTGCTTTCTGTTTCAGCATTGTTTTCCTCTAATTTAATCAGAACTCGGGGTCAATACTCTTCATACCATCTCGCAGCAACTGACATCTTCATGAATTCTTCTCATCCCCTGGATTCTTATGTCCTCAAGCATGGATATGGTAGTAGTGTTGGCGAGACTTGCCCTTGTGATTCTTCCTTCAATTCGCATGAATATGTCTAGTGCACGTCTATGTTATGCCAGGGGTAAAAGCTCTTGGATAGCTGGAACTAATCCCTGTAAAGAACTTTTCTAAGAACAAGACGCAAGAATAAATTCATAACAAAGAGAAAACAACAAAGATGCCCTTTGTTGATAGGATATTAAGGTCCATCCCTTGTCGTTGCTTTCAATTTCCATCCCCATATCATGCATTAAATTAGGTAGAAAGCACGACCAAGAATCTTTTGTCTACCTGCGCATTTAACATTGAAGATTTTGCAGATTTCCTTTTCCTGTCATAGCCAAAGTGTCGGCACAAAGGTAATATCTTGCATGAACTATTCATTTATGTTTGATTACTAAACAGCTAATGTTCAAATATAGAACATATAATCTAATTATTAACACTAAATTCCATTGTTTTTTTTATAGTCTTCTGTGAATCTTGTAAATAAAAGATAATACTTGAGAATCAAAGTTTCAAAGTACTTTGTAAATCTATTTAATGTGCAAAAGACCTGGAAATGTTTTTTTTTTCCCGAAATGGGAAGATACCAGTTTTTGGTGACAAAACAATTCAATTACAAGGGCAAAAGTATGTCCTCGGCTATTATAGCAGCAGCACAAATTTAAAAAAAGGATATTGCTAAGCTAAAGGCTCCGTCATTTTTTTTCCCAATAACGGACCATTCTTGACCACTCATATTTCATGGAAACCGGACCACTTTCTTCACCTGTTTTTAAAAAAAAAATTTAAAATACTCACTTGCCATATATTATTGCGATGCAACAATAAAAGGAAATTGGTTGTAAGTAAAGGAAAGAAACGATACACGTGCAGCAAGCACTTTAATCGACGTACATACAGAGCTTGTAATGTCAAGGGTATATAATATAATTTTTCTTACATTTAACTTTACTTTCAAAATGTAAAACTTTCAGAAGATTAAGTTTTAAAAAACTATGAAACACTATTTATGATTCTACATGTCTATATTTGTATAGTTTGAAAAGTTTCATATTTTTTTGCTAAATAGAAGTCCAATTACGAAAGTCGTATATTTATGTTTCGCCTTTATTCAATTGTGTACGTGTATTTCTGTGGAAGTGGTTGTATTTCCAAATTTTGTAGTCAATTAAATTCTGACATAGGTTTATACATACAATTCTATTCAAAGTAAAATTTGCAATTGCTTCTTGTCTACCTGTGATATTTTCTATTTGGAATTGCCACAGGGCCCATCTCCTTTAATAAATATCAAAGAACAACTTTTGGTGAAAGATATTTCGCCGCAAGATTAATTTTGACGAACACAAGTATACGATTTTCGTAATCCACTTATATTTGGCAAAAAAATATGAACCTTTTCAACTATACACACACACACACATATATATACATGTAGAATCATATATAGTATTTCATAGTTTTTTAAAACTTAATATTTTAAAAGATTTAAATTTTGAAAGAAAAGTTAAATGTAAGAAAAATTATATTATATACCCTTGATATTACAAGCTCTGTATGTACGCCGATTAAGTGATTGGTGCACGTGCATCGTTTCTTTCCTAAACTTATAACCAAATTTCCTTTTATTGTTGCATCTGAATAATGTATAGCAAGTGAATATTTTACTTTTTTTTTAAACCGGTGAAGAAAGTGGTCCGGTTTCCATGAAACATGAGTGGTCACGAATGCTCTGTTATTTGGGAAAAAAATGACGGAGCCGTTAGCTTAGCAATATCCAATTAAAAAATGCAATAAGATCTTTCAAACTTTGATATTCTAGACTTGATAATTCAACTTTCAAATTTTCCTGATTTAAATTTTGCCATCATACAAGTAACCATGGTTAAATTTACTCTATGGTGATTACCCAAAATAAGATTTGTTTGCTCCTAAACTCATACACTACCTTTGTATAGAAGATGAACCCTTGTCGAAAAGTGCAATTAATTACATACCTCAACTCTTTCCAAATTGACTCATGCAAAAATCTAATATGTCATTCTTTAATATATTCGAGAACAAGTGGTGTTGATCAATGTGGGGAAAAGTTACCGAATCGGTCATAAACTTATTGTCCGAATGCCAATTCAGTCCTAAACTTTTCAATTTTGTCAATTTAATCCTAAGCTTTTGTTTGAAATTCCAATATAGTCATTATGGTCAATTTTCACCGGAATTTGCTAACATGGCAATCCAGTTATCTCCAACCATCCTATGTGGTACACTGTTGCGTTAGTGATTTCCTGCGAAAATTGGCCGAAATAACTATATTGAAATTTCCCGCAAAGTTTAGGATTAAATTGACAAAATTGTAAAATTTAGGACTGAATTGACATATGTATAATAAGTTTATGACTGATTGGACAGTTTCCCGTCAACCTTGTACTCAATACGGCACTGCATTAAGAAATGACCCAATATTTTTTTAAGACAGGTGGCGCTAATATGGCGTTGCTTTAAAAAAGAACCAGTGCTTTAACAAAAAGAAAAAAACAAACAAAAGCGACAGATCTCTCTCCCGCGCGTGCCAAAATTAAATGAACAGGAGGATTACAAGTAGATACCCCAGGATCAATGGGAAGTTAAAGTAAGACATATAGAAACTCATGAGCAGTACAGATTGAGATGGAGTCGAAAAAATAACTATTGAGAACATGAAGTAATTAATGCGAAGAAGAGAAAGCTTCAATATTTTAAAATACTTGAAGAAGTGGAAGAAGATGACACCCTCGACTATGCCTGAACTTTCCCGAATTTTTGTTTGACTTTTCTTTTCAATTTGCAATATTTGTATTTCAGCATTTTTTATTTTATTTTATTTTTTACTTCTCCTCTCCCTATCCGTCCTGTCAACATGATTTCCATGTTTTCCTAGATGTCATAATTTGAGGGTCATTAGATTCCAGTAGGCTGTGATTTCCAAGTTTCAATTTAAATTCCAATTTCATTTTCGATTGCAACAGTTTAATTTCGGTTTTGCGCTTTAATTTTCTTTATTTTCAGTCTGTAGTGGCGTCGACAATTTATAAGGAGTAGGGGCAATTGCCCTCAAATTGCAAATATATCGATTATTAGCATAAATATTCTACGCGTCGGGTAATTTGCCCCCAACAAATTTTTACGGCAATGCCCCTCTTAAGTGCTTTAGTGGGAATTGATTGCTTGATAGCGTAAAACTGGTCTCAAGTAGCGCTGCTTGTCAGGTGCACGCGAAAAAGGGAGTGTAATGGTCGTGAGAGTGCGCCTTCCTTTGTTAGCAAGAAGCGGTTAACGGTCCAAGCATGCTTGCCTGCTTTCCTCATTCATGGAGCGATGAGGATTCGCTGAGACCCTCTCTTTGGTGGAAGACTTTTCGAGGGCTTCGATGAACTTGTCGACTTCGCCTTCTTTCACGGCGTCGTGTAGCAGTGGATTCACACGACACTTGAATTCTGCTTGGCGGTGTGATTTGATCACGGAATCTAGTGCTTTCAATCTGGCCCTTCTCTGCGCCCAGATTTCATCATCCTCAATAGTTATGCTCACGCGATCGCGATCCATCTTTAGACTCTGAAATTTGAATATCGTTTCCTACAAAGTGAGACGATAGTCACGTTGAACTCTCTTGCGGTGTCACACCTTGCAGATTTTTTCTTCTCTGGCTCCCAGTGCATATCATGTGGCCAATAGCAATTGTTCGGAAAAAAGAGTATCTTTGGCGCGCGAATCCACCGCAGAATTCGTTCTTAAACATCGTGCTGCATTCTTACTAAGAAAATTGTCGGTGCGGCCTATTTACGCAAGCAATCCCGAGTCTTATTCGACCACAGGATGATCAAATTATCAAGTCCCTATCTTTCTCAAATTAAGTGGATTTGTGAGGGATAAGAACACTATGATTGCAATAACATTCGTACAGCGCTTACTTAAGTGCTATAAATTTGAAAAATCTATCGTTTGAGTGCCATCGGCAATTTGGCTCATTAGAAAATCTAATGTGGCATTAAAATAACATTCAAAAAGCCAACATGTGTTACCGGCAAGTTGAATTCAGCAATTGACATGCTATCGGATTTGGTTAGGGATTATTTAGGATTCATTGGCTAAATTACGGGTCGATTTCATGATTGCATGTGGCTTTGATCGATAGTCGACTGATTAATTTGTTTATCATGGGGATGATTAAGCGTTAAATGACGATAGGATGATTGATTAAGCGTTTTCATAGAAAATGCTTGAAAATTAAATAATTCTATAAAAAATCATGGAAAATTAAGGAAAATTTTAAAAACGGTATATGTTGACAACAAATATGAAATTTGACCGTAAAAGTTTTTTAAAATTTTTAACAAACTTAAATTTCATAATATCACAAAATTGCAAAAATTAATAGTGCCCACCCATTTTTAGTGCAAATTTAGATTTTTTAACGTTCCGGGGAAAAATTATTAAAAAATTTAAAATTTCCATAACCTGATAAAATGGCTTAACATAAATGTGGTTGATCATTGTGAGGGAAATTTTTTTTTCAAGAAAAATTACAAAAATTTAAAATTTAAAAAATGCACAGAATTGCCTAGAAAACATGTGGCCATCAACTTGCAGTGAAATTTAAATTTCTTTAGATGGCAAAAAAAATTAGAATTTAAAAATTTCCAAAAATTTCGCGGAATGGCTTATAATACCTTTGGCCACCCACTTTTAGTTATATTTAATTTTTTTAACGTGCCCTAAAAATTGTTAAAATAAAGAAGGACTAAAATTTGGGAATCTTTACCTAATAGTTTAGACTACCTGTGGCCACCCAATTTTAGTATGAAATTTTTTTTTCACGGAAAAAATTTTATATTAAAATTAATAATTTAAAAATTCTTAAAATTTTAAAATTTGCAAAACTTTACAGAATGTCTTAGAATATCGGTGGCTACCAACTTTTAGTGAAGTTTTTTTTTTAGCTCCCAAAAAAAATTTAACAATAATAATAATAATTTATTTCTTACAAAACTTTACAGAATGATTTAGAATATTTGTGGCCACCCACTTTCAGTGAAATTTAAATTTTTGTACGTGGTAAAAAAAATTTAATGAAAATGCATGCGATTCATATAGTGATGTTTGATACCTGTGGCCACCCATATCTTGCTCATACATTGATGTTTCATATGAAAATGAATGGGATTCATAATATATTTGTTTGTAGGAAATTGCACGTCATAAGCACTCGACATTGGCTTATTTAAAGGAAATTTTTTCTCAATCTTTCCATCAAAATGGTAAGCTTCGTCATGTATATCATTATGTGTTCGTAATACGTGTCAATAGTTTTTTACATATTCGTATAACCTTCCTACTTATCAGTTTAAACGTAGAGGTCACATGTCTAGAAGACAAGGCTCTTCCTCGTCCTCTTCCCCGTCCCTTTCCTCTACTCCTATCCCGGCATCTAACCCTCAACCACAATATGGTCCGTCACAATATGGGCACGTTGGCCCTTCCTCCCACACTCAACAACCTGTTACGGGACTTCACCACATGCCAACTGAACATTCTCCAGTTCAATCTCCTGTAGCTCCCCCTCCTTCCGTTCCACCCCATTATTCGGCGGAACAATCGAATATTGACGGAAACAGAGGTCAAGAAGATAACCGATTCTTCATATGTCCATTTGGAGATTCGTAAGTGCTTCATTTTTATTTTAGTATATGTCATATTTAGGGCTTTAGATATTGATGTTAACTGAATTATCCATGTTGCACAATATTCGTATGAATGCAGATTCACGGATGCTACATCTGTTGTGAGGGAATTGAACAAAATAGTAAGAAACTTCTGGATGGGAGAGTATATTAATTACAGAAGTATTCCACAAGAAGTGAAAGAAATGTGGTGGAATGAGTTCAAGGCAAGTTTTACATATTTTATTTTCTCATCAATTAAGTTTGGTGTAATATATTGATGGTCAAGAATGATGTCAAGGGAGCAGAACAGCTCTGTAGTTTTTGATACCTAAAGGACCAGATATTTTCCTCGACATGAACTTTACAAAATCTGTCTATATGTGTCTGGTGCATGGTTATGGATATGTGATCATCATCATAATTTTCAATTTGTGTTTTTATTCATTGCAGCGGAAGTTCACGTGGGACGAAGCGGAAGACAATGAAGTGAGAAGAATTTTCGATAAGAAAATAAGTGATTTTATGCGAAATGTTATGAATAGAGCGAAGAGCAAGCAAGCGAAGCCGTCTTTCTTTACAGTTAACAATTGGGTGGCAATTAACACATTTTGGGCATCTGAACAGAGTCGGCAACTCTGTGAGCAAAATAAGAAGAATTGATCTTCTAGTTTTAGTATGGGTCAACCACATATGCTGGGGGCTCTATCAATATTGCGGAGCATCGCAAACGACTGGTAAGTCTGTTAAATGAGTTATAAGTTAATTTAATTCAATTACTCAAGTTTACATTTTGTAGGCACATGAATTGGGGATGGAACCGACATTTGCAGCTACATTTGAACGTACATTTCAAAAGAAAGACAAGACATGGACTGGCGATCGAGCAAAAGCTGTTAAGGTATGTAAGGTTATACTTTGGCTTATATGTAAACTATAATGTAAAACCGTGAATGCTTTCAATATTTATGGTATATATATATATATATATATATAGTGATTTTATTTTCATCTACATTGTTAATGTAGGAAATATATGATGATCTTTTATTGAGTAGTGCTAGTGGTAGTGATGATTGTCCTGAGTCCCGGCCACCAGTTGATAATATGGCATTATGGATGGAGGCAACGGGTGGAGCGAAAAAAGGAAAAATATTTGGGCTGGGATCGTTGTCAAGGATGTACATGCCGAATAATCCTAGAAGTTCATCAGCCGCTGGGACTGATCGAAGGAAGTCACGAGTAGAGGAGCAATTGAACCAAGAAGTGGATCGTCTGAATAATTTACTTTTTAAGAAGGATGAACGAATATATAACTTGGAAGAATAAATGAGAATGGTTATGCAACACCTTAACCTTCAACGCAATGCCGGGCCTCCTGTACCTCCAGCCAATCCAATAGGTGATGACCAACACATTCCTCCCGAGAATGCTGATGCTGATGCTGATGATGATGATGATGATGATGAAGATTTTCTCCAGTCTCCCTAGTTAAAATTTTGGGTAAGCTTGCTTCATAATCTTGATTTTTCATAATTTCACTCATATTCATATGTAAGAACATTTATGTTCGTCCTGAAACGTATTTTTATTATTTTACACCTAGTTCCACATCCATACTTAAATGCTGTTTTTATATTCTGGACGGATTTATGTATTGATATTTTCTCAGGTCTTGACAAAGGTGACTACTTTTGGTGTCCTGCCATCGTAACAAAGCCGCCTCTTCTTCTGTATGATTTTTTTGCGTCTTTTATGGTTGTCCCTTTGCTTAGTTCATGTTTTGAATGTATTGTAAGATTGGATATTAAATAGCATTATGCCAGACTCTATAACTTTCCTTCTGTTATTTGTTTCAATTATATGTCATTGTGGCTGATTTGTCAGAATTTATGGTTTGTTCGTTTTTCTGTTTAAATTATATGTCATTGTCTCATTTGATTGATATGGACAATAATTTATGGCCGAAATGATGTCAAAATAACGACGAATATTTTAAGCCGAATTTTGCTATTATTAAAGTTTGTTGCTATGTTGCGATCAAATTCGCGACGAATTTTCCGAAGAAATTCGCGACAAATTTTCTAATGATTTTGCGACGAATTTTGCAACGAAATTTGCGACGAATTTTGCGACAAATTTGCGGCGAATTTGGGTCGGATTTTTGCGACGGATCGTGTCCGTCGCAAATTTGCGACGGATTTTTGCGATGAATTTTGGGACGGATCGTGTCCGTCGCAAATTTGCGACGAAATTTGCGACTAATTTGTGACGGATTTTTGCGACGAATTTTGCGACGGACATTGTCCGTCGCAAATTTGCGACGAATTTGCGAGGAAATTTGCGACGGATTTTGCGACGAATTTTGTGACGGATAGTTTCCGTCGCAAATTTGCGACGGAATATTTGCGACGAATTTTGCGACGGATTGTGCTCGTCGCAAATTTGCGACGAATTTTACGACGAATTTTTTTCGTCGCAAATTTGCGACGAATTTGTGAATTTTCCGTCGCAAAAATTTGCGACGCCTGATTAGTGACGGAATTTTTTCCGTCGCAAAATCCATCACAAATCGAATTTGCGACGGATTTTTCCGGAATTTCCGTCGCAAAAAACAAGTTTTTTTGTAGTGAGGAACGCTAACCCTAACCTTGAATTTGCAAACTCTCTTCAAATTGGGGTAAATCATCTCATCAAATTCATAATAGGGAGTAGAAGCAAGAGAAACGGCTCACGAGTTTATAAACAAAGCGAAAATAAAAGTCAATATTTCTGTTATTGTAGACTGCGAAGTCCAACTCACCTAGGATTATATAGCCTTGCAAGGTGGTCATTGCTGATTCACACGGAATTCCACGTGCCCCGTGCTGCTCGGATCAAAGCGTAAGCTAATGATGCTTTCGGCTACTAGACTCTCACCATTCTTCTGGGGGTAAGTCTTGCCAAGATGCAAGTCCAAACATGTCGTAACTGCCTTCTTCTGGGCCAAACTTTGTAAGAAATTTTCAATAATCGATGTAGGCTCCAGATAAAGTTAAACCATTCCAGCAGAAAAACAAAAATGTGAATGGGACTTGCAGGTTGAACTGCTGGCATGGATCCAAAGTAGACACACATAATAATGTATATGGTCCGACTAATAAATTTACTCAAAGTGAGAGCTGCAAGTTCAATCACTGACCTATCCTTTGGTGAATCATGGCTCCGTGAACCGGCGACATGCCTTTCATCCAGGACCGGACTTCATGCCCATCCACCGCTTCCATCAAAAGCATGAGATTCTTCGAGTCCCCCGTCTCGACTGCCAAGTACAGAGGGCACTTACTCTCCTTGTTCTCCCGATGCACTGATGTTGAGCCTCGACTCGGGAGCAGATGGGTCAACCCGTAGTGACGGTTCCTCGCAGCCTCATGCAATTTCGTGTTCCCCATGTCATTCGCCATGTCCACAATACTGCCGCAGTCAAGGAGGAGCTCAGCTGTGCGGTTCCTGCCGGCTCTGGCCACAATGTGTAGCGCATTGTCCCCTCGATAATTCACCCTGGCGGCGTCCCCTCGGTACACCTTCACCTTGGGGGCGAGCAGCATGTCACAGATGACCTCGAGAGGGCTCGGAGAATGTCGGGATTCCAGATACCCGCTGCGCCGTGGAGCAGCGAGTTCCCAGAAGGACCCTGTCTGCCGATAATGTCGGACAAAGAGACCCTCTCTTTGGCAGAATACGTTTCGAGGGCCTCGATGAACTCGTCCACGTTGCCTTCTTTCACGGCGGTGCATAGCAGCAGATACACACGATAGTTGGATTCTGGTTGAAGTCGTGTTCTATTTACTACCCGACTCCAGTGCTTTCAATCTGGCCCTTCTCTGTCCCAGATTTTATGACCACCAATGTTTATGCTCACGGGATCGCCAACCAACTTAAAGCTCAGAAACTTGAATGTTGTCTTCTCCAAAGTTAGACGATGATCTGATGAGCTCTTTTGCGGAGTCTCTTCTCCAAGATTAAATGCACGATTCTGTATTCCTTGAGTGCCTCATGGGGTTTACACCAAGCACTCGTTGGTTGCCGTGTCGAGCCATGTTATTTCATTTTCTTATCCAAGATGTAATTATCAAATGAGACCCACCACTCTGCACAAAGTTGGTTGGATTGGACCAGGCCAGTACACGATTGTGCCCGTCATCTAACTTCAGTAATGAACCACAAACAAGGTTTCAAATTTCTTTTTTCATTTCTTTTCTGTCTGCACAATACATATACTCCTTTTAGTCTCGACCCACTTGCACAAAGTTACTTGTAGAATGAAGAAAAGAGGGTGAGAGAAGAGAGAGAAGGTAAAAGGAGAGAAAAGTAAAAGAAAGTGGGAGAAGATGGGAGAGTAAAGGCAGAGAGAGAGAGAGGTATAAAAGAAAAAGAAAGAGAAAAAGAAACTCGCGGCTTTTTTTCTTTAGCTGCAAGTGAGAACCATCCTGTGCAGGGTTCAGTTCACGCAACTTTATGCAGATCGGATTTCTCTTGATATTTACATCTTAAGATACGTTTGTTTCACAGAAAATTCAGAATTTAAAAAATATTTTTTAAAAAAATAATTACTTATATTACTTGAAAAAATTAATCAATAAATAATATTTTCATTATCGATGATAATTTATGCATAATTATTTCCGTGTATGATGATAATATTTTTTATTCATTCATTTTTTGGTAATATAATCAAATATTTTTTACAAAATGATTTCCAAATCTTAAGTTTTATGTGAAACAAACGCACCCTTGAATAAAAAATAAAATGAATTAGCTTGAGTTTGCGAACATGGCAACCAATGAATGACAGCAAATTATATGCACAAAAGTGTTACTAAACAAAATTTTGTCAAACAATTCAGGTCATAACTCCGCACATGATTGAAATAGGTCACACAACTCAATTACATGATGTCATAACTCCACACATGATTGAAATAGGTCACACAACTCAATTACATTATTGACATCAGTCTCTCAAAGCCAACTAATAAAAAAGATTATTGCTCTTTATCAATTAGTGACTTCGACACATTGCTGATGTGGACAGCGACTATTTTATGTGGTACGGCTAATGCTAACATAGATATATTTTTTAATTTTTTTAATTTTTTAATAATTTTTGATTTTTTTTCCTTTTCTTTTTTCTTTTTTTCTTTTTTTCCCTCCACCAGTCACTAGCCTCCGTGATGGCCGGTGGAGGTCGCCGACCACAGGCGAGGTTGGCCCTCGCTAGTAGGGGTGATTAGTTTCCCAAACAGTCTAATGGAATCGATAATGCTTTTGATCTCTTACAGGACTGAGGTCTCTGGTGATGAGCCCCAATTGAATGAAGGGCGGAGACCTCAGATACCTTGTTTATAGCCATTGCCATAGGCAAAAAGGCTGGAACGATGACTCGAACCTCGTGGACGCGTCAACAGAGTATGGCCGGGGACTTCTTAACACTTAGAGAAACAATCAACGATGACTTCTTGGCAACGTGATAGAGCCGATGTGCAGTTGGTGATGATGGTGGCACGTTGCGATGGAGGTAGAGGCAAAATGAGGTAAAGCGACAGCCGCAATTGAAGACCGGAGGCGATCGACAATGAGGCAGGAGAGGACGTGAGAGAGAGCGTGACCAATTTCCGAGAGAGATAGCTCGTGGAGATGAAATCCGAGAGATGGGGAATTGAAAGAGAAATTCATTTCAGAGGATTTTCAATGATCCTTTTTTCTCATTTGTGCCTCACCAAAGATCTTAGTCTCGCAAGCATTTCATTAGGGTTTACACAACACCGCTTTTCTTCAACAAATAAAAAAATAAAATAGATCGGTCCGGTCTAGTCGGTCCGGTTCCTAGGGTTGGAACCAGACTGCACATCACCAGTTCCAATTTTATGGAACTTGGGAATCGGACCGGTATCCCTAGGAACAACCTAGAACCGGCTCGGTCAGTCCAGTCCGGCTGCGTGGTTCCCAGTTCCGGCGGTTCCCATTGCACATCCCTACTCGCCAACCTTTGGCAAGGCTAGACAAGGCTGCCGTCGCCAAATCTAGTGGACATTGCCCCAAAAATAGAAGGAAAAAGATACCAAATGTAATTTTTTATCTCCTGCATCCCCGTGCTTTCTTTAATTCATCTTCCTTCATAACTAGTGCCAATAAACATTTTATTTTCAAGAAAAATGCTTAATGATACATTGACGTCTTAGTCATGTGAAACTGCATAGGTAATAATCTTACCTAGCAATATCATCTTATCCAGGCTTTGATCATTTCTTGATTGCGTACATTGTTATGCATAGTTTGTTCTTGCCATTGTTGTTATGCGGAGTTGATGTTGTAAGCTTTGAAAGGTTTCCAATACCTTGAATGAGCTCTTCAGGACTCCTAGCACAACTTGACTTAAATGCGAAGAATCAAATTTAGATGCATAACGATATTTCCATTAATCTTGAAAACAACATTGAAGTGCTTTTTTCCCTTTTTTTTAAATTTAAATAGATCTTCCTAATGATATTAATACGTTTCATTTATGGGCCGCACTTTTTCTATTCCTCATTTAACTTAGACACTCCCATTTTTTATATTTTGACCATACTATCCTTCATGGGGCCCACCATTTCTAGTATAACTCTACAAAAGTGATCTTTTTTTATTATTTGGATATCGTTTCTTTTTTTTTACTTGCGGGTCTCACTTTCCTTCTTCTCTTTTCCATGCCTTTGACGTCTTAATTCTTCACTCTTGCAAATCGCCTTTGGCCTCCATTGTCGTCAAAGAAAATAGATTACCACAATTCTCCTAAGGTCAAACAACCAGATTAAACATATCATGTATCATTATTTCCAACAAGTCAATTAATGAAAAGCAACAATATCACAAAATTGATGATGAAGAATTTATGGAAACGATAAAAAGAAACTAAACCCAAAGGAAGAAAAAGTTTATAAGACAAAATTATGCTAAAGACTACAAAGCAATTGTGCAATTGATTCACAAACACTATTTTGATGCACATTATGCTCTAAATGCATAATTGAATCACAAAATCAAGAATTTCCACAACTCAAAAGTCAAATTCACTTTTAAGAAATAATATCAAGAAATACTCAATAGAGACTGGGATGAGCATGATTCGAGAACAAGAAAACCCAAAAAAAAAAAAAACAAGCTTTCGCCATAACCGTACCTTCGATAGCGAATGAGGAGTGTGCGGATTGTTAAAGTAAGCAATTTTTGGGGGATTGCAGATGCATAATGGATTTATTGAAGAAGAAGGAGAAGGAGTGGGAGGCCTAACAGAGAAAATATAGAGACGATTTACAAAAGCGAAGAATTGAGATGTAAGAGACGTGGAAAGAAAGATAAAAAAAAAAAAAGTGGGATCCACAAGGAAAAAGAAGAAGAACCGAATAATTTTAAAAAAAACACTCTTTTAAAGTTGTACCAGAAGTGGTGGGCCCTGTAAGGGATGTTATGGTCAAAACACAAAGAAAATGAGTGTTTAAGCCAAATAAAGAGTGAAAAAAGCGCAACCCTTTATTTAGTAATACTTTTCCATATCAGGCTTGGCTATATTTGGATATTTAATTTCATTTAGGTATATGTGCTTTATGCAAGCAAATCCCATTAGGTACGAAGCAAGAAATTTCAAGGAAACGGGATGAACTGCGTTTGGGATTAACTTTTCCATAGGCTTTTGGGCCTATAAAGGCCCTTGACCAAATATTGGGGCATTTAGTAGCTCTCGGAAAATGCATTGCATTTTTAAAGTCTTCAAAAGTCACCTAGCCCAAGGCAGACCATAGGAAACTTAGCCTTTAGCCATTAAAGGAATGCTAAAACATTTTTCCCTTTTAAATTTTTATTTAGCTAGATTTTCGAAATTCCAAAAATCCATTCACCACCAACCACCTCGCGCTACATCACCGGCGATGCCAGTTCGAACTGCCGATAAGCCATATCTGGCACTGGCAAGCCTGGACCAAAAATGTTTAAACGTAAATTGTTATCGATAATTAAAATATTTTACATTAACTAATTTTAAATTATTCATTTTTCACAAAACAAACAGAGCCTTTGGTAGATAATGTATGATTTTTTTATGGATAATGAATTCGACAATGAGCATGGAGATTCAATGAGACTGGCTTACAAATATGGATAAACACTCACGTGTGTTATACATTGCTGTAAGTAAAAGGGGTCGGTAGCTGCCATACTGGTGGCTGTCAAGTTCATTGGAGGAGGGCCGTTACACTATAAAAATCTGTAATCGGGTTTACTAATTTAAAGTAAGCTGTCATCATATAGAACGCACTGAAACTATCATTCAAGAAGTTCTTGGAACTTATGAAGTCCTTCAATCAGACACTCAAACAATGTGCTTTCCTTCTCAAGTGCTAACTTCAACTTTCCGACACACCACGTCGAATGATGTATTATAAATTAATGCCACGTTGCCTTTTTCAATGAGGCAAATTGCAAAAAAAAATTATGGCACTCAAGTAAGTATCGCGCAAAAGTTATAACACTTTTAGTGTACTTATCCCGCGAACTTTGTCTTGAACCATTGTGTTTAACAAGGATTTTTCTAGGACATCTGCAAAGGATTTGTTACCTATGTTATTGTAAACTAAGCCAACAAAGAGAGAAGAAAGCTATGTGCAGAAACTGTCCTGGGACTCGTTATCTGTTCAAAGCTCACAAGCACCACACATTAGACATGGCCACGGGCCGGTTTGGGCCCGGAATCGGACCGGAACCGGCCCGGTCAAACCCGGACCCGGCCCGTTGACCGGGCCCGCGGTTCGGAACCGGCCCGGAACCGCCAGTCCCGGGCCCGGTTCCAAAAAAAAAAAAGAGGCTGCAGGTGCAGTCCCTGCACATCCGGCCGGCGAGGGCTCGACCTCGCCGGCGTCGGGCGAGGCCGGCCTCGCCAGTTGCAGGCGAGGTCGAGCCTCGCCGGCGTCGGGCGAGGCCGGCCTCGCCAGTTGCAGGCGAGGCCGGCCTCGCCCGACGCCGGCGAGGCTCGACCTCGCCTGCAACTGGCGAGGCCGGCCTCGACCTCGCCGGCCTCGCCTGCAACTGGCGAGGTCGAGCCTCGCCGGCGTCGGGTGAGGCCGGCCTCACCCAGCCCAGGCGAGGCCGGCCCTCGCCTGATGCCGGTGATGGCGGCCTCGCCGGCGATGGCGGCCGTTGGCCTTGGCCAGTTGGCCCTTGGCCGCCCGTTGCCGGCATTAGCAACGGGAAAAAAAAAATAAAAAAAATAATTGCCCCGCAGCAGGGCCTGCAAACGTGCAGGCCTTGCTGTGGGCAGCGCCGCAGCAGGCCTCGCTTGCGGGCCCGTTCCCAAACGGGCAAAAGCCCTAACGCCCAACGGGCAAGAAAGTAAAAAAAAAAACGGAGATAACCGTTGCAATTGCAACGGGCAAAAGCTCCAACGGGCAAAACGCAAAAGCCTCAATTTTTTCCTATAAATTCTCCCAAATTCTCTCAATACTCACACAATTCTCTCAATTCTCAAATTCTCTTCTCTCAAGTCTCAAATTTTCTGAATACTCGAAATTCTCTTAAATTCTCTCAATTTTCTCAATTCACACAATTCTTTCTTAATTCTCCCAATTAGTTCGCTCAATTCTCTCAATTCTCTCAATCCACTCAGAAAATGGCAAGTGGAAGTCGAGTGCCATCTGGATCTGGCAAAGGTAAGAATATCGCGACGGAATCCCATCATTCTTTTGATCCTCGTGAATATGCAGATTTTCAAGATGATGAAATCAACATTTTTCCCGATGTTGAGCGCGTCCCGACTCAAGAAAGTTTTCATCCTCCTGCCGATATATCTACAACAAAGGAAGCGGAACGAGAATTTACATCTGACATTTGGAATCACTTCGCGAAAATGGAAAGGTTTGATATTGGTAAAAAAAGGTATGATATAATTTGTAAATATTGTGGGAAAATATATAAATATACAGGTGGACAAGGATATGGAACATTTAAACGACATCTTAGGAGCAAACATCCAACCGAAACGAGAATCGATATCGGGCAACAGCAAATTTCCGGGTACGTCAATCCTAACACTTCCCCTTTATTTCGTTATAATGACAAAACTTATAAGGAAGAATTAGCCAAATTTATTTCCGTTGAGCATTTAGCATTTAATTTTGGAGAAAGATTTGGTTTTAATGAATTTGTACAAAAAGCATGTGCTCCACAAGCAAAACGTGTTCCTAGAAATACAACTAAGCGAGTAATTAAAGATCTTTACAGAAAAGGAAAAAAAGATTTACAAAATTTTTTTATGCAATTTAATGGATGCGTGCATATAGGTAGTGATATTTGGAATGATCATTGGCAAGATCATTCTTACATGGGCATAACATGTCATTGGATAGATGACGAGTGGAGTATTCAAAAAAGAGTTATTGCATTTAGAGTTTTCGATGATAATCATACGGCAAATAATATTTATAGAATAATTAGGCAAATTTTAGAAAAATATTATTTGTTTAACAAAATTTTTTCAATTGGTTTTGATAATGCTGCAGCAAATACCGCTTCAATTGGCCAGTTAGAAAATATTTGTAAACCCGCTTTTGGCGGAAAATTTTTTCAGGTTAGATGTGCTTGTCATGTTTTAAATTTATGTGTACAAGATGGTTTGAAAACTCTCGATATTTTTCTTCAACCAATAAAAACGGCAATTCAATTTTTATGGAAACATCCCCAAAAAATAAAAGAATGGGGTAGATTTTGTAGAGAAAATGGCAAAAAGCCAAAAAGATTTCCAAAAGATGTTCCAACTCGTTGGAATTCTACTTTCCACTTGCTTGCTGAATCTTTAGCATATAAAGATTTATTATGTGCATTCATTTCTAATAATATACCTCAAGTTAATTTATACCCACAAGAGTGGGATATTTGCCAAAAAATTATAGATGTTTTAAAGGTTTTTAATGATGCAACTTATACTTTGTCCGGCGTTTATTATTCTACTACACATTTATTTTTAGTAGAGTGTACTAATATTATCGAAATTTTTGATGAATGTGAAAATGATGTTGAATTACAACATACTATAGTTGCAATGAAAATGAAGTGGCTACATTATTATAGGGAAATTCCCATTATTTATTTAGTTGCTTGTGTTTTTTATCCGCGTTGCAAATTGGATGGCTTAAATGATTTTTTGCGTGTGTATTATCAATGTTTACATTGTGATGAGATAAATGTTACAGCCATAGTACGTAATGTTAAAAACGTAGTAATAGAATTATATAATGAATTTTATACTAAATATAATTTAGGTGATATTGGATCTTCTCAATCTATGGAGATACAAAATGATAGTTAGGTAAAATTAGTAGAGGGTACCAACTTTTATTACATAGAAAAAAAAACAAAAGAGAGTAATAGAAAATATTTCTGAATTAGAGAGCTATCTAAGCGTTTGAGTTTACTGAATCCGAAGGTGGTACAGATTTTTTAATTTTGGGTTGGTGGAAGAGGCACGCAAGTCGATACCCAATCCTTTCTCTTATTGCAAAACAGATTTTTTCAACCCCTTTGTTCCATAGTTGCGGTCGAACAAGCATTTAGTGCCGGAGGTAATATTTTGGATGAACATCGTTCAAGATTAGATCCAATATCAGTGGAGATGCAAGCTTGTGTTGCTGATTGGACGAAGGCTTAATACCGACAACAAGAGATAGATCGCAATACTGAATCCGAATTCTTTAACGATGGAGATACTAGTACTACCGCTACCAGTACTAGAACGGGTAGTGACGATTGAGGGTAAAAGAACTATTGGAGTTGGCAAATATTTCGGGAACCCTTGTTTCTCATATCGGGTACGCCCACATGAGCTTAGGGAAACCCGAGTATAATTCGACAACATGTGACCTCTGATCCCCTCTACACGGAATGTTTAGGTTTTTGGATCATTTTAGAGCATATATATTGTGCTCATTTTTTTTGTAGATCGTTGTAACAAATTGTAATGTGCTTAATGATAATTTATTAAGTTCAAGCCTTGTCTTGTCTTTTTGTCCTCAAATTTAATTACAATTTATATTAAATAATATTTTGTTACCGGAACAATAATTTTTTAATTTTTTTTATTTTTTTTTCTGTTTTTTTTTTGGTCTTCCTCCGCCGGCCTAAGGCGAGGCCACCCTCGCCAGCGTCGGGTGAGGGCGAGCCTCGCCGGCGTCGGGCGAGGCTCGCCCTCGCTCGCCCAAGCGAGGGCGAGCCTCGCTAGCGTCCGGCGAGGCTCGCCATCGCTGGCCCAGGCGAGGGCGAGCCTCGCCCGACGCCGGCGACGCTCGCCCTCGCCTGGATCTGGCGAGGGCGAGCCTCGCCGGCGTCCGGCGAGGCTCGCCATCGCTGGCCCAAGCGAGGGCGAGCCTCGCCCGACGCCGGCGAGGCTCGCCCTCGCCTGGATCTGGCGAGGGCGAGCCTCGCCGACATCGGGCGAGGCTTGCCCTCGCTCGCCCAGGCGAGGGCGAGCCTCGCCGGCGTCCGACGAGGCTCGCCATCGCTGGCCCAGGCGAGGGCGAGCCTCGCCCGACGCCGGCGAGGCTCGCCCTCGCCTGGATCTGGCGAGGGCGAGCCTCGCCGGCGTCAGGCGAGGCTCGCCCTCGCTCGCCCAGGTGAGGGCGAGCCTCGCCGGCGTCCGGCGAGGCTCGCCATCGCTGGCCCAGGCGAGGGCGAGCCTCACCCGATGCCGGCGACCTCCGCCGGGCCGGCCCTGAGAAGTCAGAACTCAGAAGAATCAGAAGAGAAGACTCAGAAGAGAACCGAAGGAAAAAAAAAAAAAAAGAAAATGTTCCGGTTCATTCTTGGCCACGAATCGGAATCGGCCGGTTCCGAACCGTGGCCATCTCTACCACACATTGCCTTCCGCTCACAAGCACCACACCCATGCCCACTCTCCTCTACTTCACTCCTCCCTTCTCCCTCGTCAAACACCCGCCACCGCTGCCCTCTCCACCCCCCTCCCTCCTCCCTGCCCCACCCTCCAATAGGCTTGCCGCCACGGCTCCTCTGCCACCTCCACCGCCGCCGCTACCACCGACTACACTTATGTAGTGGCCCACACACTCCTAACTTTCCTAAATAGGACAAGGAAAAGCACTATTTTACCAACAAGGCTAGCTATAGCATTTATAAAAATCCAAACTCTGGTATCACAATCTTGAAAGTAACATTTAGAATCGGAGAAATTCCACCGACTACATAACACATGTGTGCCTTCTAAATATTAACATGTGGTCGGGGGCTTTTATGCATTCAGTTGTTCTTCATATGCATTGTGTTAGTGCTGGTCATGTCTGGGCAATAAATTAGTTGTTTTATGTGATGAAGCTATTATAGCTTCACTAGTCAACAAATGCTATCAACTGATGGGGTAAAATCATCTTATTGCTCCATGCGAGAGGGAAGAGAAGATGGACAATAGATGTTGGGTGGTTTTGAGCCTCTTTTACTCTAAAAGCTAGCTCAAATGGTGAGACTTTTCATTGCACTTATAAACTAACCAACAACCCCTTCCACTACCGATATGGGACAACATCAACAATCTCTCTCTCACACATCCAGCCCCGAGTCGGAGCCGTGACAACACATATTTCTTCCGTGTGATTGTTAGATACAGACTTGTTGGCAACCTTGGGCTCTGATACTAGTGTTGAGTGGTCTTTGACCTTTCTCACCCCCAAAAGCTAGCTCAAAGGGCAAGACTTTTCCTCACATTTATAAACTGACCATCACCCCTTTCCACAACCGATGAAAAATAGATATTTGCCTTTTGTTGTGTAGTCAACACTACTCCCATGGTGCTTTCGCTTCCGGTTAATTTTGCATTCATTTCTCGAAAAATTAGTGATTTGAAAATATTTTCCTATAAATGATTGCTTATATCGTTTGGAAAATTAATCAACAAAAAATATTCTCATCATCAATTACAATCTATGCCTAACTATTTTATGGATGATGAAAAGATTTTCCATTCATTTATGTTTATAAGCGATATAAGCATTTGCTTTTTTGGAAAATATTTTCCAAATTACTCATTTTTCATGAAACGAACGCACCCTAAGTAAAGTGTTTACTGTGAAGCCAATGATAAGTGCATAACAAGCACAACTCCAATCTAAAAGGGAAAAAAAATGATCGCATTCCAGAAGACATTGAGCTATTGAAGAGTGCCCAACACCAGGAGGTCAAGAAATATAATTGTCATTCAATTGTGTAACGGTGAACTCATGAGAAGCAAACAATCTTTTGTCAACCATAATAAAGTACAAAGTAACGATCCAAGATACAACAACAAGAACCTTCATAGATAATTTTGACGCGCTGATCTCTTTGGATGCTTTCACATTGGTCCTCAAGGCTTGCACCTCCAACCTCAATTGTTATACTTTCATCGCACAAAGAAGAATTTTCAGTCAAAACTCCCTCCACTGGACTCGGAATTTTCTTTTGACCAAAAAAAAAACTCGGAATTTTCCAGTTTCAATTTTTCTATCTGTCTCTCTCCCAGCTTCTTATTAACATCCTTGGCATGTCCTGGAATTTCATTGTCAATCCCCTTGAAGAAGCACAATTATACGACTGCTTCATTAAGATCGCGGTAAGTTAGGACATGCATTCACGTCGAAACACAGATGGTAAAAGCTCATGTTTACTCTGTTCGGCTTTCACAATAATTGATCATAACACGAATCTGTTCGTTTAATGGCGACTTCCAAAGAAGTAAAATGACTAGCAATGGAGTTCAATTCAAAAGAAGTAAAAGCGTCAATTCAACAGCAATCATCGTATAGACGTGGCTATAAGCTTTACGTTCGTGGGCATATCATCAATAATGTGAAGAGCACAACAACAGAGACAAGCGAGAATTGAGAGAGAATCGAGTTTTACTTTGACTGCTGTCCTAGCGCCAGATAAGATCATTGTACCGACCCTATATCAGAGACGACAAAGCGGTTTTGGGGTTCTCGGCGTTTTCGTTCAGGTTTTTCAAGCTTCTTCTTTTTTTTTTCCTCTCTTTTTCGTGTTTTGCCAAGTCCAGGTTTTCTAAGTTAACAATTGTTTTTTCAGTTTTGACGTAGAAATTTACGTCGGAAACTTTTGAGCAGAATTGACGCCACATCTTTTCAAGTGCTTCATCTCAACATCGCTGCATCAGCATTTTAACAGAGTTATTCGGGCAATTAACGGTAAAATTTGATTGCACAAATTCAGATACTTAGAAGACTTGACTGAAGTAATTTAAATATAGAGGACCAATCTGCACAAATGACGAAACATAGAGGATCAGAACTGTACTTAGTTATTTATTATAAGTAGGTCTTTGCCAATAATGGGTATTTTGTTGTTATTATCTGATTATTTGCACGTCCTTTTTTAGTAAACATTAGTTGTAATATTTGTATGTTCGAAACAAATAGTTATGATTTTGAAAATCCGGGGTTTTAAACAATTATTAGCACCGAGTAACTCTTAGCATTCTATTCTTTTCATTTTCAATTTAATCTTATTTATTCCTTTTAAATTGCTTTTACATGTTAATTCATAATCAAATGATCAGTTAATTGGACGCATGTTTAGGAGGATATTTTGTCACCATTTTTAAGCCATGAGAGATTGCACTATATAGCTTCCTTTGATTGTTTATGCATTTCTAAGAAGTAGAAGATTGTTGAGGACAATTCGACTGTCACGGTTCCGCCCCTTGCCGGTGCTAATATCTAGTGCCAGCCTCTACTTTACATTTATTGATGACTATAGAATTATTTGTCCTACGTTATACGAATATTGAGTTTCCATCCCTTACCAAAAAAATATTGAGTTTCCATCCTTACCAAAAAAAAAAATATTGAGTTTCCATGATTTAGCGAATAATCTTTCTTTATATAATAGCTTAAGATTTTAAAATCTAAATTCTTACTTGGTCTAAGAGCCTGGTGCGTCATGCTTTCAAAGTTTATTAGTTTGTGGCTCCCTATCTTTAGTATTCTGTTTGCAAGTGAGATGAGTGGTGATATCACCACATTTGCGATCCATACCTGACCAAACCCATATTTCTAAAATACACCCATATTTAATTCATCCAATGAAAACAGGTACCTACTTATAACCCACTTTAAGCTCTTTATGTGTATATGTTATTTGAATAAATATATAATATCAAAATTTTTTAAAAAATTAGCACAATAAGAAAAGTCATTATATAAAAGTAAAAAAGTAAAAAAAAAATCTATAGATTGAAATACTTACAAAGAACTAGAAAATTGTGTTGTGTTGCGACGAGTCTTATGTGAATGCATGTTTTATCAATCCAAGGCAATTTAACCCTTTTTTTTTTGTCGCCAAATCCAATTTATCACTAAAGCATTTAATAAGCGGAAGATGCATAGCAACTTGTTGATTCAACCTGTGAGTGACCAAGACATCGTCAAAATTTTATAAACACGGTTTAAAAAGATGAGTTCCTTTTTATGAACAATGGGTCGAAATTTATCTAAATTTTGTTGGTTTCAATTTATTAAGGTTCATGAGCGCCATAATCAAGCTTGGAAAGCTTCATGCGATTCACTTAAGGACATTTTACGTCGCTTCTCCCGATTAAAAAGTTGGCCGTTGGACTTAAATGATTAAAAAAATGAGGCTTGGCAGGCCGAAAAATAATCATTGGGCCTAATAAATTAAAATAAAACGTTATGTAACTAATCATTCAACGGATATTTTTTAGCAAAGAAAAGGTAATCATTTGACCTGCCAGCCATTTGTGAATATTGAGGGCAACGACCAACAAAGAAACCATGAAGAATGAAAGAGAGGTACAAAATAGGTACTGGCAGGTCATTGAGTTAAGGAGAGAGAGAGAGAAAGAGAGAGTGAAGAGAGAGTCTAAGTAGGGGTGAGCGGTTCCAGGTTCCGGGTAGGTTCCGCCCGGAACTTGGAACCTACCCTCGAGTATAGGTTCCTCAAAATGAGGAACCTGGAACCTACTCGTCAGAACGTGGAACCTGGATCCTACCCTGTCACAGGTTCCAGGGTCGGTTCCAGGTTCCAACAGGTTTTTTTTTTTAATTTCGTTTTTAATTAAACAAAACGAAAATAAACGCAACTAGTTATTGAAAAACAATATTTCGCTTAGTAGAAAGCGGATATTATCTAACAACCTAGATCCATTTATGCAGAATAGAAAACACCAAGAGTTCAGCATCATATAACTTTATTATCAAAAAGCAATAGAGGACAAGAAGTAGTAGGCGATTACCTCTTAGAGAAACGATACATCACGTAGAGAAACAATAATCCGGCGATGAATCTGTCCATCTTCTCCTCGGCCGTGGAAGGCATCGCGCGTAGGGGATGGCTTTACACGGCGTTCATCCTGCACTTTGTGTTCGCTTGCCAGTTTCTCCTCCTTCAGCCCCTCGTCTCCGCCCTGGGTACGTCATTCTCTCACCTTAAATCTGCCAACTCGTTGCCGGATCGAGATTTCGAGGGGTTGCGGCATGCTCTGATTGCTTGCGTCTTGAGTCACCGATTGGAGAGCGGCGATGAATTGGCGGATCTTTTCTTAGGGATCCTCTTGGATATTTGAGATTAGATTGGGGTTTTGTGCAGGAAGACGATATGAGGTGGAGTGAAGAGTCTTGAAATGTCTATGCTGGATTAAAAATCTAGTTTTTTCGGAGGGATATTTGGCTTTTATATATGATGCATATGTTGCGCGATTGATGAATTCGCCACCAGTGTGGGGACCGGGGAGTTTTATCTAATTCTAGTTCATTGTCCTGAGGGTGGCGGCATTGTGGGGCTTTCCATGGGTTGAGATTGTAAGATCGTAGAGCAGTTCATGGGGGGGTTGATGTGTGTCCGTGATGGGGGTTGACTAGTTAGGGTTTTTATTTTTTACTAGGAAGAGTGTCGGTTCCACTTCCGGTTCCGGTTCCTGGGAACTGGAACCGGAACCGGCGGTTCCTAAAAAATTGGAACCGAGAACCGGAACCGCCCACCCTAGAACCGGGAACCGAACCTTACCCGCCGGTTCGGTTTTTCGGTTCTCGATTCTACCCTGGAACCGTGCTCACCCCTAAGTCTAAGAGTGAGTTGATTCTAGGTAATCTCTTAACCCATTAAATCGTAATATTTATTTGTGCTTTGTTATTCTGAAACTCATTTATAATTCATTTACTAAAAATCATCAATTCATATAAGTACTCGGCGCACATGTATAAGTTAAAAAGTGGATTTATATCTCATTTTGAAAGCTCTAGCAAAATGTGAGAAAGTCCACCGTACGACTCGAAGACTTTTACTTACTCTGCGAGATAATTCCACTTGCGGCTTGAAGAAATCAACTTCACACACAAAGACCCCACGATCTCCTTTTTGGGTGGCTTTAAGGAGTCCACTTACCGTGCAGCAATCTTGGATAAGACCTCATATATTACATTGATGCGTAAGTGGGAGAGTGGATTTCGTTCCTAAAGTACTCGGTTAAATAAATTGATCTATATTTTTCAATCGGGTCGGGTTTCGTGTACGAACTCAAACATGAGAAATAATTCAACAACAAGCATGAGGCACCTAATTAATTAAAACAAAGGGAACATAAAGGAAAACGACACGTTTTTATTGAAGTTCGTCTTCTTGATATAATTTATTGCATGCAGAAGGATGAATTGGAATTTGTTATTACACCTAATAATATTCGCAGCACTCGTGTTTTTGCAGTATAGCATAGTAGCATGTGACATCAAGAAAATTATATTAGGAAAGAATACACACACAGATATATAGAGACATATATTGACATTATTGTTTACAAACAAAGGATGTGCAATCCGATACTAACACCTGAATAATCAATAGGGTCAGATGACATCCCTATCAGATGGAACATGTATATATTTTTGGCAAAGAGCTAATTAACGTAAAACTTAGGTTCCAATCCACACCGTCCCTTTTTCATTACAGACATTTGGTAATGGTTCCTCAAGACCTTCTAGGATTTCGAGAGAGCCAACAACTTTTAAGTGGTGCCATAAGTAACAGGAAATACAAGAGAAACCAACGGAAGAAATAACAGTGAATTCTAACGATACGGAAGAGGCCAGTGATTCCGACAATCAAGGCAACAACGGTGACCCAAGTGCGTTTGCTTGTGGTCACGTAGACGCCCGCCATGAAGTCCAGGACATTGTGGCAAGAGCTATGAGCAGCAGTAGCCTTGCTTTTATAATGGCATTATGCACATCATGCGAATAAGAAATCTGTCCCATAAGAAGGATCACAGCTGTCATTATTGAGCTGTACATGGCGATGGTGTTGCAGATCACGAAGATGTCGTACATGGGTTTGTTCAACAGCGTAGCGATTCCTCCTTCTGGTTCAGAGCCATTATATCCTCCCGGAACTGAAATACCGGCCACAAATGTCATAGTGGCAACAAGCGTTGCCACGACCATACAGTGATTGGCCACGTCCTTTAGTCTCTTTAAATAGGTAGGCTCATTAGCTCTCCCGGGGTCTAAGTCTTAGGCCCACATATTGCTTTGTCTTTGCTTCTGGGTGCTTTAACAGCTTCTAATACAAGTACTGCTGATAGCCGGTGAACCTAATAGAAAAAATACCGTTATTGTATATGAAGATGGACTAATAATCAAAGATTTCCAAAGGAATGAAACCTTTCAAGTGATGCGCAGACTTGCAACCGCAATCTTTTCTGAGCTTACAAGTTCAAAGCCGTCAAGTTGCCGTTGTTTACAAGTTCAAGATCAACTGCATCCTCAACGAGAGACAAAAGAGCCAATGATTGCAACTGAAATGTAGCCACATGGAGAGGCGTATTTCCTTCCTTGTCTTTTCCATTTATAAGCTTCTCAAGCTTGGGATCACAGAGAATGTAGCATACAACAACGTGCTTCCCATACTTTACCGCAATGTGAAGTATATTTTGCCCTTCCTTAAGATTTAGCAACTCATCCGGATTTGGCCAAAGTCATAGCAGCATCTCAATTATTTCAACATGACCCATCTTACATGCGATATAAATCGGAAGATAGCCCTCTTCGTCGCCCTCAAAGGCGTTCAAAGAGAACTTGCTAACCAAGAACTTGACTCCATCAACATAATTCATGGATGCTGCTAGATGGAGCGAAGTACCACCACCAGCATCTCTTAAATAAAATAGCTCTTTTTTCCGCTCTGACATCTCTTTCGGCATTTTTACATCATTAGAGAGCAAAAAATAAATGAATTTATGTCATGCTCATGCCCAAGCGCCTAGGGACTTTACCCTCTAACGATTATATTGTTCTTTAATTTAATCAAAAAATGCAATAGTACATCCACTACATATTGAAATCTAAGCTTTGGGGGAAATTTTCAGTATATACATTGGAGATGCTTCAAATCATAGAGACATTCATTTCCAAGAAGTAGTTTAGCACACTGGAGTAACCAAGGGCAGCCATGACATGTGTCTCTTCCTGTTTTACGAAAGGTCCTTGGCAAAATATAAGTAGTATAGTATCTACAAAGGCTTATACTATGAGTCTCGACAACTGTAGTATCCAATTGATGACATTCTTCAGTGGGTAAGTGTTGCCAAGACCCAAGTCCAAACATAATGTGACTACCTTCTTCTGGGCCAAAATTTATAAGAAATTTTCAATAATCGATGGAGGCTCTAAATAAAGTTAAACCATTCTTGCAGAAGAACAAAAAATGTGAATAAGACTTACAGGTTGAACGGCTGTTATGGATCCAAAGTAGACGCACATATATATAAATTTATATGGCCCAACTAATAAATTTACAGGAGTGAAAATCGTAAGTACAATCACTGACCTATCCTTCTGTGAACGACGGCTCCGTGAACAGGCGACATGCCTTCCATCCGGGACCGAAGGACTTCATACCCATCCACCGCTTCCATCAAAAGCTTGAGACGCTTCAAGTCCCCCATCTCGACTGCCAAGTACAGCGGGCACTTGCTCCCCTTGTTCTTCAGATACACCAATCTTGAGCCTCAACTCAGGAGGAGACGGGTCAAATTGTGGCCACGGTTCTTCACAGCCTCATGCAATGCCGTGTTCCCCATGTCGTTCGCCATGTCCGCAGTACTGCCGTAGCCGAGGAGGAGCTCAGCCGAGCGGATCCTGCCAGCTCTTGCCACAACGCGGAGCACTGTGTCCCCTAGGTGATTCACCTTGGCAGCGACCCGCTTGTCACAGATCACCTCAAGGAGGGCTTGGAGAATGTCGGCCTTCTCATTACCCGCTGCGACGCGGAGCAATGAGTTCCCAGAAGGACCCCGTATGTCGATAATGTCAGACAAAGAGACCCTTTTGTTGGGAATCGATCCTACGCCTTTCTTCAGCAGAATACTTTTCGAGGGCCTTGATGAACTCGTCGACGTTGCCTTCGTCCACAGCGTCACGGGACTGCCGATACACATGATATTTGTAATCTGCTTCAATGTGTGTTCCCTTTAACGACTCTAGTTCTTTCAATCCGGCCCTTCTCTGCTCCCAGATTTTATGATCACCAATATTTATGCTCACGCGATCGTAATCCATCTTAAAACTCTGAAACTTGAATTTCGTCTTCTCCAAAGTTAGACGATTGTCTGTTTAACTCTTTTGCGGTGTGTCTTCTCCAAGATTATATGCACGATTCTTTATCCCTTGAGTGCCTCGTGAGGCTTACATAAATCACTCATCGGATGCCGCATCGGCATAGGCAAAATCATTTCATCTTCCTTTTTAAGATGTAATCATCAAATGAGATCCACTCGACACAAAGTTGGTTGCATCGAACCTGCAAAGTACATGATTGTGCACGTTGTCTAACTTTATTCATAAACCACGAGTGATGTTTCGAATTTTTTCTTCGTTTCTTCTCTCTCTGCACAATACTGGTTGACACCTAAATTTTGGGTCACCGTTTAAAAACTATTGCATAGAAACGTGAGTGGGAACCGTAAGGAGAGTTGAGAGACCGAGCGGGACTGAGATCTAGAGAGGGGGAGACCGAGAAAGGGCTAGGCCGAGTAAATCCCTCGGCCGCGCCTGAGCCCCGGCCGACGCCACCAAGACCCCATTTCTCGGCGTCCACCTTCCCGGTAAGTTTTTCTTTGAGTTAAACCCTCTTCGTCCCAAGGATCCCGGCTCGACGACACCAATGCGGTTGGCCACAGCTCGATTATTCTCGGGCGCGCCTAGTAGCGGCCGTCACCAAGCCGGGTAGGGCCCCTTCAGCCAAGCACACAAGCATGCTCCATTTTACCCTATTTTGGGGATCGGCGGACCGAGACTCGCGGTCCTGCGGTTCGCGTGAGTTCCGACCCCGGCGGTGTGATGTTTTGTTGGCTTCGGACCTGCTTGGTTGCTTGTTTCTGTTCCGGTGTTTGTTTGATGTCCTGGTCGAGCATTCATTTGATCTTCAGTCAACGCACCGCAAGTGTTCGACGTTGTGTCTAAGCCAGATTTGCATTGCTTTATGGTCTGGCCGTGGAGGGTTCGGTGAAAGTGACGGATAACGGTGGCAGCCCAGGTGGGTGTTGAAGGATGTTGGCATCGGGCCCGCCTCATTTGGTGCCCAGTCACCAGGCCGAGTTTTTCTTCTTGATCGGTCGTGGCCAAGCCAAATCTCGGCTGAGCTTGGAGGAGGCCAAGCCAAGTCTTGGCCGGCGGCGGTGGTTGGCCAGGAGGAGGCCAAGCCCTCAGCCTGGGTTGCCCGAGAAGACGCCGGGGACGAGCGGCATCGCTCGCCACGGCCATTCCCGCCGGGGTGAGGCTAGCGACGCGGCGAACAGAGAAGCAAAGACGCGCGCGAGAGCAATCTAGGCTGACCAAGGAGTGGGAGTTGGGTCAACCAGGTCGGGGCCTGGTCTGGTCGGCCTGCGGGTCTGACTGGCCCGGCTTGTTTGGTTCTGGGCCCATTTAACTAGGTTCTAAACTAGGGCTTTAAGTTCAATGGGCTGTGCTTAGATTTTTTTATTTTTGTTTTGGGCTTTAGGGTGCCAGACTGAGCTCATTGGACAAGCCCACTCCAGCCGTGGACCCGTGCCGGCGAGTCCGGGCCAGTCCCTAGCCGCTTTGGATCTGAAGACCCGACCCAAGTTCGAATATTATAAAATTTTAAAAATTAAACAAAATTCCAAAAAAGTATTTTTTCTAAAATATAAAAAATGGAAATTGAGATATGGAATTGCATTTTCTTGCCCTTTTGTGTGATTAGTGCTATGCTTGACTGCACATTGTTTGGTTCGCATATTTGAATTACATATTTTGTTCAACCTTGCATGTGGACAATTAGAAGCATGTTTTGTCGTTGCATGTGCACTTCCGTTCTGGTTTGTTAACCTGGTTAGGAAGAGAACCTTATGGCTCCCGACTTGCAAGTTTGCTTCCTATACCATTTTAATTGACGATTGAACAACGTTAGGTATCGAAAGGGGCTCTAGTTGGGTAACTAGTATAATCAAGTTTCCAAACTCATTGAATCTCCAGTTAGTAAGAGTAGGTAATTCCTCTATTGCTTTACTTGATTATTTAATTGATCCATCCTAAACTGATTAGTGGCGATTCCTAAATAAATTTATTTGCATGTTAAGAACTTGAGCCATAAGTTGTGAATTGATATGGGTTTCGAAAAGCTTGAACTAAGTCTTAGGTTTAAACTTACTAATTCATTAGCCAAACTCCTGATCGTTTTAGGGTGATTGCGACAATACTATACTCCTTTTAGTCTTGATTCACTCTGCACAAAGTTACTTATGTTGGACCTGGCATAGTACACGATTAGGCCCATCCTGACTTCGTCAAAAATCACGAACAAGCTTTGAATATCCTTATGATTTTCTCCCTCAGTTTAGTTCATATGCTCCTTTTATTCTTTTCTTCAAAGAAAGAAATGTGAGAGAAGAGAGTGTTAGAATATTTAAATATTAAATAATGCTTTCATCTAACAGTTTAAGCTTTTAGAAAGTTGGTAGCAGTTTCACAAAATCTCATATGGTATCAAAGCAAGAGAGGTTTTAGTCTTAAGCCTAACAGATTACACTTGTAAAGCAGTTGATAATAGTCACACAAAATCTCACAGAAAAATAGTATAAGGAGAGAAAAAAGAAAGAAATTGAGGGAAAAGAGAGAGTAAAGGGGGTAGATATATTCTAAAGAGGAAGAGGAAAAAGAAAGAATTTCACAGAGAGAAAGAGTAAAAGGAGAGAAAAAAGAAAGAAAGAAAGTGAGAGGAAAAAGAAAAAGATTCAAAACCTCCATAGCCGTTTTGGATTTTTTTTTAAGCCAGAAGTAAGAATAATTTGTGTACTGTGCAAGTTCGGTTCAACCAATTTTGTGCAGAGTAGGTTCTACTTGACATTTACATTTTAAATAAAAAAGAAATGTTGGCATAAATCTGCACATGTATCGACTAATAAATGGATTTGCAAAAATCTCTTGTCGCCGTTGACACCTAAATTTTGACCATCCGTTTAAGTTTTAATTGCACAAAAATTAGGGATTAATTTTTAACCTATAAACAAATATAATTTTCATTAAATGGCATAGCATGTAGACACTATGAGCATTTGCATTAATAATAATAGAGTTTATTAAATCATTAAAATAAAAAAAAGGAAATGAAAAAAAATTATTATTTAAAAAATGCGAGGCCAGGCTGACCCGGCCTCTTCTCTTTATTTATTTTTTCCTTTTTTCTTCTTTCGGCTTGAGCCCGACCTTTTCCTTCTTTCTTTCCCTCCTCTCTTTGCGCCTGGGCCCGACCCAGCCTCTTCCTTCTTTCCCACCGGGCCCAGCCCTTTTCTTTTCTCCCCCTTCTTCCCTGTCCTTCACCATCGCTGCGGAGAACAGCGACGTACAGGGACAGAGCACGAACAGACAAGCGGAGGCCAGCGTTGATCCGCTAGTCGGGATCAAGCTGGCTACGGCAGGCTGGCCGTGGCAGAAGCCACGCGCAATTGGCGGCCGGCTTTAAAGCCGTTTGGGTTGGACAGAGAGCGGGGGAGGGGGGGCGAGATTTGAGAGTGAGCCAGAGACTGGGGGGGTTTCGGGAGTGAGAGATTTCGGGAGGGAGCCAGAGAGAGGCCGAGAGTGAGAGAGCGAGAGCCGAGATCTGTGAGAAAGAGCTCCTCCAGTGACTACCGCTCCTGAGTTTCGGTCGACGAGTCCGCCAACGTTTCCCTTTCCCGTGCCAAGTCAGGTTCCTGTTTGCATTTTTTTATTATTACTTTTTCTCGAGTCGGGTTGATTTCCCGAGGATTCCGGCTCGAAAATGTGCGAGGTGACCGGACCAAGTCCGATATATCTCGAAGACTATGGTACCCAATATTTTCTTTTGCACCACCACAGCTTGGAATTGTGACAGCAAATTATATGCACATAAGTGTCACTAGACAAATTTTGCAAAACAGTTTAGGTCATAACTTCGCACGTCATTGAACTAGATCAGAACTAGATCACACGACTCAATTACGTTATTAACATCAGTCGCCAAAGTTAGATAAAAAAGTATTGCTCTTTATTAACTAGTGACTTCAAGATTCGGGACTTGCTTAGTGGGCGATGGGATTTGCTCGCAGAAAGCAAATTCGTCAAAGTGGGGCTCCTTAAATATCAAATAAAAAAACAAGAAATATATATGTGCAAGAAATTAAATAGCCAAATATAGCTAGTCATCAGTAGGAAAAAATTATAACTAAACAAAACTCATTGTTATCATTAGAAAGATCAACTGAATTTCAAAATAGGGGAAAAAAACACTTCAATGTTGTTTTCAAGATTAATGAAAATATCATCATGCATTTGATTACTGATTAATATTTCACATTAAATGCGGTAAGTAACACCAACCCGAGTCGGGTAAAAAATACACATCACCTTATTGTTAAGCCCTAGGACAGAATCCCGTGAGCTAAAGCATAAAATTAGACGTGCAATCACCCGTGGCCATGCGGTACTTTAGATAATATACAATGCAACTAAACGTGCACTAAACTTAACCATAGGATGACTTAAATGCACTACCGAATTTTCTTTATCTTTTTCGCTTATCTACGTTCGACGGTCACTTTACGGAAAGCGATAGCACGACTTATGGTTTTCCATATCTCGGAGGTAGTGCATTTTGCCAGGGCCCTTAGGCTGCCCCGGCTTCTTGTCCGGTTTTCCGAAATCAACGGATCGTATGCCCCGTCCTTTGCTCGCCCTTCTTGAAATTGATATGCCAGCTTTAATGATGTAGTCGGCGAAGAACCAGACAAGACGACAATTGTACCCAACCGGAACGAAAAAGCAAATGTAAAGGCCCAACATAATGATGAGGGCTGCGATTCCGATGATCAAGGGGAAAACGGCGAGCCAAGTCCTTTTGCTTACAGTCACGTAGACCCCCGCCACGAAGGCCGTGGACATTGTGGCAATAGCTATGATCATCGGTGGCCTTGCCCTTTCAAGGGCATGATGCACCCCATTGGAATCATTGACCTTCGCCCAAAGAAAGATCACAACTGCAATTATTGAGCTGTACATGGCGACGGTGTTGCAGATCACGAATACACTGTACATGGGTTTGTTCAACAGTGTAGCGATTCCTGCATCTGGTTCAGAGCTATTATATCCTCCAGGAATAGAAAGGCCAGCGCCGAATGTCATACCGGTAACAAGCATTGCTACAACCATACGGGTATTAATTGCGTCCTTTAGTCTATCCAAATTTGGAGGCTCCAGATCTCTCCCCGGGCCAAAGTCTTTTGACCAACAAATTGCTTTGTCTTTGCTTTCGGGTGCTCCAGCAGATACTAAGATTATTCGTGTTATGCTCTAGTTAAGCGTTATAAAGGAAAAAAAAAGACCGTTATTATCCAAGAATATGGACTAACAACCAGAGATTTAAATTCAAAAAAATGAAACATTCTCAAGTGATACACTGACATGCCAATGCAATCTTTTCTGAGCTTACTATAGAAACTTAATTCCACTTGGTAACGTCCGGGACAGTTCAACGGGTCAAAATATACTTTAATTCCTTTCATCGTGCCCAGAAAGAAGTAGCTATAATAACAGTGAAAAACAAAAGTAGATAACTTGTTGATCCTTTTTGTAGAGATCATTACCTCGCGAAGTGGAGCATCAACCTTTTTCACTCGCTCATCCGCAATGTCGCGAGCTGTCAAATTGATGTTGTTTACAAGCTCAAGATCGACTCTCTTGTCTCGGGTGAGAGAGAACAGAACCTCGGGTTGCCACTGCAATGTGGCCACATGTAGAGGCGTATTTCCATCCCTGTCTTTCGCATTTATAAGATTCTCAAGCTTGGGATTGCTGAGTATGTACTTCACTACCGAGGCCACTCCATACTTTGCCGCAATGTGAAGTATATTCTGCCCTTCCTTGAGCGTTAGCAGCTCTTCTGGAGTTGGCCAATGTTGAAGTAGCTCCTCAATTGTTTTGAGATGACCCATCTTACAGGCAACGTGAATTGGAAGATAGCCCTTTGCATTGCCCTCAAAGGCACTTAGAGCAAACTCATTGACCAAGGATTTGACTCCATCAACATAATTCACGTATGCTGCTAGATGGAGAGGAGTATCATCTCCAGCATCTCTTAAATCAAATAGCTCTTTCTTCCGCTTTGACATCTCTTTCAACATATCTACATCATTAGATAGCAGGAAATGAATGAATTTCTGACATGCTCATAACCAAGGGTCTGGTAACTTAACCCTCAAACTATTTTATTTTTCTTAAAATAAAATAAATGCGATATTACATTGAATACATTTTGAAATCTAAACTATTGGGGGATAATTTCAGTATAGACATTGGAGAATGCTTCAAAGCATAAAACCCTTTTCATTTCCTAGAAGTAGTTTACCACATTGGAGTAATTAATCAAGGGTAGCATGACACAAATCTCTTCCTGTTTTACGAAAGTTCCATGGACAATAATATAATTAGTGTAGTATCTACAAAGGCTTATGCTATTAGTATCGACTACTAAAGTACTAAATTAATGACATTCTTCAGGGGGTAAGTGTTTCCAAAACCCAAGTCCAAATGTATAAACGTATCTGCCTTCTTCTGGGCCAAAATTTATAGGAAATTTTCAAATTGATGCAGGCTCTGGAAAATAGGGTAAACCATTCTAGCAGAAAAACAAAATATGTGAGGTCAGCTGCTTTATGAATGAGAGTTGCACGTTCAACAGCTCGTATGGATTTAAAGTAGACACTTATATAAATGTATATGGTCCGACTAATAAATTTAACCAAGGGAGCCCTAAGTACAATCACTAACCTAACCTTCGGTGCATCACAGCTCCGTGAACCGGCGACATGCCTTGCATCCTGGACCAAGGGACTTCACTTTCATCCATCGCATCCATCAAAAGCTTCAGAATCTCCAATTTTCCAGTCTCGACTGCCAAGTACAGTGGGCACTTGCTCTCCTTGTTCCCCGGATACACCGCTCGTGAGCCTCGACTCAGAAGCAGACGGGTCAACTCGGAGTCACCGTTCTTCACAGCCTCATGCAACGCCGTGTTCCCCGCGTCATTCACCATGTCCACAATCCTGTTCGCCATGTCCACAATACTGCAGCAGCCAAGGAGGAGCTCAGCCGAGCGGATCCTGCCAGCTCTTGCTGCAACATGGAGCGCAGTGTCCCCTCGGTAGTTCGCCTCGGCTGTGAGCCGCTTGTCAGGGATGACCTCAAGAAGGGCTTGGAGGATGTCGGCATTCTCGATATCTGCTGCGACATGGAGCAACGAGTTCCTTGAAGGGCCCTGTATATGGATAATGTCGGACAAAGAGACACTCTCTTTAGCAGAATGCTTTTCAAGGGCTTTGATAAACTTATCGACGTCGCCTTCTTTCGTGGCTGCGTGTAGCAGTGCATACATACGATAATTGAATTCCACTTGGGTGTGTGGTTCGTGTTCTGACTCTAGTGCTTTCAATCTGGCCATTCTCTGCTTCCAGATTTCATCATTCTTGATAGTTATGCTCACGCGATCGCGATGCATCTTTAGACTTTGAAATTTGAGTATCGTCTCCTCCAAACTTAGACGATAGTCTGGTTGAACTCCTTCGCGGTGTCTCTTCTCCAAGATTTATAGCACAGCCAACAACTTGGATATTTTTTCTTCTCTAGCTGTCTGTGCACAAACATGTGGCCAAGAACAATTCTTTGAAAAAAACAATCTTTCGCGTGAAAACATCCACCACAGAATTCATTCTCAAACATCGTACCGCATTTATGTCAACAACATTATTGGCGCATTTATACTAACAACATATATATCGGCGCACAAGGTGCGAATCTAAATTTTAGACAATTTGGAAAGACAAATCTGATTCTAATCCAACCACAGAACGATCAAACTTTCAAGTCCCCGTGTTTCTCAAAACTAGGATGGATTTGCGAAAATGCATGTAAAAGGCATGAAGTCCCGAGAGGAGCGTCCAGAGATGAAAATTAAGAGCACGGTAAGTAGTGCTTGAAAATTCAAACAAAACTAAACTGCTTGGCTAGAAGTGGCAGAGCTAACTTCGATAATTTGCATTTTAAAAATTGAGTATAGTAGGATTGCACTGCACTTTCGTGATAAATTTTAGGATTTGATTACACTTTTTGAAATTTTTGAAAGGTTTAAAACTCAATTGTACTTTCACGACAAATTGTAAGACTTTTAGTACAATTATCCCTTTTTTTTTGAAATATTGAGCCTTATTCTAATGTAGCACCACATCAGCATCACATTGTTATCACTCGTCCTTGAAAAATGTTGAGCCTCTTTCTAATGCGGTGTCTCATCAGAACCAAATCAGCGTCACTTATCTGCAAAAAATAGTGGAACATATATGGAAGTGGAACTATTGAGAGAGAGAGAGGTTGAGGTTGTGGTTGTGGAGGGAACTTGTGCGTTATCATTCATATAAACGACTAGGACAAGTTGAAATTAAGAATATTAAACCTACGCACTTACTTCATTTTCTTTTCTTTGTCCCAAAACTCGGGTCTTGTCCCTTTGCTTTAACTTGATAATTATGCAAGATTTTCGTGCTTCTGATATATTTGGGCATAGGGATGCATTAAAGTGCATTTAATTGTCCTACCGAATTCGCGCTTTCTCTTCCTTCTGGCTAGATGACTTTGACGGCTCGTTATTTCCCTAACGACTCCTCGTTTGTCTTTTCCCTAACGAATCCGCATTTGTCTTTTCCGCTAGACTTTTGTCTTAGATCCTTCTTCTTCTTTACTTTGATACTAGTAATAACCATCACGTGCTTGTATGTGCAAGCGCCCCCACAAACTAGTCCTTTTGCTTTAATATAAAATAAATGCAAGACCAAAAAAAATTAAGAAAGAAAAAAAGGTGTCTTACCTACGACCAACAAAAGTCCGGAAAGTTTTTCCCCGTTGAATATTATTTTTTTTTTTGGTAAGGAACAATCAAACCCCGTTGAATATTATTTGTCTTTCATAAAACAGTTAATACCACAAAAAATAAATTTATCTAAAATTAATTTCATAATCATAAAAAATCCCATACTGATACACTATGACAAATTTACCTTCCATTAAATTAGATTAATATAACGAAAAATCATAAATTTTTCGAGTTGACTATACTTGCAAGTGTTTGCCATGGTACTATTTGAAACCCGAGCACCACGTGCTTTTTATAACATGTATTTCATCACCATTATTATTATGTTTTGACAAATCTTCTTGGGATTTTGAATTTTATTTCCAGAAAAGCATCGCATTGACTTGGAGGGCGACGGCGACAACTAAACACATGGTCACCACTCTCGGTCATACTCGGCGATCCCAAGCTCATCACATCCACAAGCACAGCCCAGACCCTTAGATTGGCCCAACCAAGCCCATGAAGCTGGACCACCTCCAACCACCGAGATAGCTGCCATTCATTCTCAGAAACCTATGTTTTTAGTTTAAGTGTGTGTCTATATAGATATATTATCTAAAATAGAGAAAAATAACCGAGCTTATATTATCAAATCGAGTAATTAAAAGTATTATTCCTCAAAGCTTTTTTGGTGAATAAAAGTATTATTTTTCTTTTCATAAAAAAGTTCTTTTTTTGTTCCTCTCCTTCCTTCTTTCTACTCAATTCTTTTGAGTATATAATAAATAATCTCCATCGTCAATAATAAGGTTCCTTTCTAGTACTACCAGCAAAAGTTCATCTGCATTGCGTGTATGCAGAAAATTAATAATAATCAGATTTTCGCAATCCCCTTATTGCAGAAACATTTAAATTATCAATGGAAGTGGAAAAAGATTATTGATACAATACGAAGATATCGTGTGTGTGTGTGAGAGAGAGTATGGAAAAAAGTTATTTCAAAATTTACACTTTTCTTGTAAGATTACTTATAACTTGTAAGATAGAAAAGATTCAAAATTTAAAATTAATACATGTGATAGATACAGTAGAATTATTAACTTATGCATTTGTTTATTGATAGGAATATTTACAAAATAATTAATTGAATATAATTTGGGGAAGAAAATAATTGGGATTCATAAATAGTATAGATACTAATCTTTAATGAGCTAAGCAATTTCTATCAACGACTGACAAAGTTTTTCTCCTAATCGGACAAGGCATATAAATATTATATATTAGGACCAAGGTTTCTGGGCCTACTTGCAATTAATATGTCAGAAAAATGAATTTAAAAAGGAAAAATACTATGTTTATTAAGATTAGTTTACAGAAAGGGTGGGTGCTGCTGGTTTGCCTTCTTGATTCAGACGTGTCTTCATCAACTAATAATTCATTGACGAGCGACACTAGCCAACACGCTTATGGTAGTTGTCGATGTCTTTAATGGCGAAGAGAATCCTAAGGCGATACCCGCCCAGGAAGAAAGAGCTCCAGGACATTACAATGCAAAACATAAGCAACGAAAACAACTAAAAAGAAAAGTAAAAGACAAGCGCGTAATCTCAAACGTGGAAAACGTCAGGAACGACGGAATGCTTATTTCAGTTGCAGCATAGAACTTTCCTCTTTTAATTTTTTCCAGTCCTTTGCTCCTGACGCCACTGGGAGTTAGCCCTCTCGCTTTGATCCTATGTTCTCTGCTTATACAATTTGAGAATGCGCTTAAACATTGCGAACCAAGAGCTCAAGTGGTAAAGTCCTTGCTGCTAGTGCGATGTTTGGTTATCCTCGATTACTAATGCCGGATACTTGGCTATTTACACACGTTGAGGACAGTAAGAAATTTATCAACAAGGCATTTGGGTTTTGTATTGGACAACCCGAATCTGGATAAGCAACTCTTTTTGAATAAAATTGAAAAAGGAATTGCCTATTGTTAATCGACTAGACCCACGAGTTGTGACTGAAACCCATGGTTTTCTGGCGCGTCTATTCCTAAGAGGTCTTCTTGCTGGTCTTAGGGAAATTCGAAGAGTTAATAAATCATGCAAATAGAAGTGGGTAAGTTAGTATAAAAATTGGTAATTTGCAAACTATTACAAATTTGTAATTTCATAAAAAACATCGGTAAGTTACCAACAAATTTCCTTGGCAAAAAAAGTCACCAATTAATCTTTTTATCAACAGTATTTTTTTTTACGCTTGACAACTAGGTTGGCAATTCCTGTCATTGTGGCATAATCATGTCGTGTCAATTTTAGGTCTAACCCAAACACAACTCGTTTATTAAAAATTTGTAATTTGCAAACTATTACAAATTTGTAATTTCATAAAAACATTGGTAAGTCACCAAACACAACTCGTTTATTAAATAGGTTACACGACATGAGAAACTTAACACTTTTAAAAATATAAATTCTTATGTAAATGTGTAAAAAATAATTAAGCTTTTATTAATGTGTTTAAATGTACCTAAATGAGTTGCATGTTCTCCTGTTTAATTAAATGTGTCTTAGTATGTCATAAACGGGTTAAAAGGGTTATTCCATGACACATTTGTTACAAGAAATCTATCTAAGCTCAACCCTAAACTCTTAACTTTATGTCTTCTCGTGTTGTGTCGAAAATTGTCAGCTTTATTACCATAATTTATTGAAATTTATCAAGATGAAAAGTCGGTATCTTTAGCACGGAACATAGAAGTCTGCTGTTTTATTTTTTTTATTGGTCATCTACAGTTAACTACTTATTTATTGTCTAAGTGGTCATAAGCAATTACGAATTCCCAAATGAAGCATCTAACGTTTCTTCGGACATTGCTTCTAGTCTCTGGGAAGTTAATGAGATGTCCATACCTGCGTGGACCAATGACAGAAGAATCTTCACCGATGGTTAAATAGTGTAATGACTGAATAGTTTATTTAGATAACCCGTTTATTATTGCCACATTGGACATGCTTGTAGTCGTTGCCTTCTTTGTGCTTTGAAGTCCTTCAAAATCTCCGGAACGTGCCCGGTAACGGATAACACCTTATGTAATAAATGATAACATATCGTCCTAAATTTTTTTAGGATACTTTCCTTGATTTGAATTTAAAATTCTTTCCTCAATTTGAGGATACTTTCCTTGATTTAAGGAATCAATTTTACCCTCATCATGTAACTATGTATCCATTTAAACTTATTCCGTACATCAATAGAGGCACAAGGAAAATAAAAAATTCAAAGTTTCTTTTATTTTCTTTAATAAAGCCATCTCATATGTGATAGTGATACCATGTTCTTATTAATGACTAAAGTTAATGTGAAGTGTATAACAAACAAAATAATCATCCTAAGTAAAATCAAGGCCCCGGTTAATTCGTTAATTATCTCTAGAGAATGCTTATTGGGTATCGAAATGACGATACGTGAAAAACATGAAGAAGTATCGGCGCAGCAAAGATACTACTAAAGAAGGCCCGCAAAGAAAATGATGCATTTCTTCTTTCATCTGATTCTGCCCTTCCTCCTACAAAGTAGGAACGGATTGGGACTTTTGATTCCAGACGATGGATCGAGACCGCGGTGTTCTCTAACCTTTTGTTGTATTTCTATGTTTATTCTTGACCTTCATTACAAGTATCTATCAAGAGTCGAAGTTATTTTAAGTTTGAGAATAAATTTGCAATTAGTTATTGCACAATGTTTTATGTGAATATGCATGGCTGAGGGTATTATAGAAATGATCCCCCCCCATCAGATATATTATGTGAACAAATTAATATGTCTAAGCCACTTCATAACTTATTAGTTTAAGATGTTGTGCGGACCTGAATTTCTATTTGGATAAGAAAGGCCTAAAACCACCCAATAATGGCATTAGAGCTAGCAAAAGTCCGATATATTCACCAGGGAAAATTGCCAAAAGGAAGCCTTGGTCCGAGTCTATCATTTATCTAATTGAACCGGTTTGCAACCAGAATCACACCAATTATTCAAACTTATAAAATGGTAATTCATTTACTGAGAACACTAACCACTTACTTGTAGCCGTTGCTTTCGTGGGATGGGAATTTTCAGTGCACAAGAGAACCCAAGGTGATACCTGCCCAGGAAGAAGACATATCTAAGGAAATTTCGATGTAGAAGTGTCGCAACCTACCCCCAGCCCAATCGGGTTTAGATCAAGAGGCATTTGTCGATAGATATGAATAGCGATTTGTTTGTTTGAAGGGTGAACCAAATGGTTCATTAATCCAATGACGGAGACACTCCCAAATCTCATACCCCACGCGATGAGAATTGTCTAATTTAAGCATTCGATTGGAGTCGCCATTAGCCATAATCGAGGGTTGGCTAGAAACCCGAATCAAGACGTGAGAGTGTCGTTTCGATATGTGCGAAAATCAGAGATTCTGAAGATTGGGGATTTGATTATACTAGTAATCTAACTAGTGCCTTTTCAGTACCTAAACTTGATCACTCGCAAACTAACGTATCAGGCAGCCTATCGAAAAAGCTTAAGATCGTTCTAACCATGTTAAAAATGAAAAATAACAACCAATGTATTTAAAGTGCGCAACCAGATAATCATAAAGAAAATAAATAATCAGCGATCTAGCAACATCTCTAAAAAGAAAAAGCAATCAAAAGCCCCAAAGTAAAACCCTAATGGCTTATTCGATTTTTTGGGAAATTTTTTAGAGGGTTTTTCTCATTTTTCATTTTTTTGTGAGTTTTTAACCTAAAATCTAATGAAATTAAGCCCCAAAGCTGATTTCTAAATATTTCCTAATTTTGTGGATTTTTTTTGGGATTTTTCCGAATTTTTCTCGATTTTTTAATAATAATAATAATAATAAGACCTCGAACCGGGTCAGGGGACCCGGTCCAATTCACTGAGCCGACCCACCCGGATTATGCCTAATAATCTTTTTTTTTTTTATTTCTTTTCTATTATCTCTTTTTCTATTTCTCTTTTCTCTTTATTCTTTTGGTCTTCTTTTCGCCCACGTCTTCTTCACGTACATCCTCTCCCGAGAGTTCTCACCGAGAACGTCTCCTATTCCGGGATTCATCGGCGACCACCACACTGAACCAAAGCCCGCCTTCTCGACTGGCGCCGATGTCAAATCTGCTCCGGCTAGAATCACGACACCACCATCACCGAACCACCATCCTTTGCCAGTGCTACCAGCCACCGAAACGCCAACATTGACGACCGTTTTTCATTTTTCGATCACCAGCCTTCCCGTGGCAACGATTCGCACTAAAACGCAAACAAACAGACACACGCATATGAAACGGAGACAATGAGCTAACGATGGCGGCCTCAAATGGTGGGCCTCTCGGATGGGGAAGGAGCCCTCCGCCGGGAATACGTGTACACGCGGCCGACTCAAACAAGTTGCGAACCAGGGCATAAACACAAGAAAGACACAAATTCAGTATTGATTCGACGAAAAAGAGTACCAAAAAAACACAAAGACCGAGTCCTAGGCACCGATTCCACAGAAAATCATCCGGACTCCCATGTAGACATTTCATCGAACATGTGGTATGCAAGTTGAGATATACGCTCTTTAGTGAGATCCAATGCGATTTCTAGCTTTAGACATGATTACGCTCAGCATGGTTCCTGCTACGGCCATGCATTTGTTTATTGATAGGAATATAAACTTTCATGCATCATAAAAGAG